>JAAIIK010019281.1:8622-18715 GCA_014706435.1 Silurus glanis | reverse complement strand
ACTCCACCCTAAATACTGCAACCCCCTCTATACCCCACCCTAAATACTAGGGATGCCACAATTCTCAATATAATATTGAACCATTCGGTACGATATCCACGGTTCAATACGCGCTTGTGAATTGCGGTTTTACGTTTAAATAATTTATGTGCTTTTTATTTCTCTCCGAATTGACTGTTTGTGTGTGCCTGTAAGTCTACGAGCTAAGATGAGGAAACTCCTCCCCGCGAGTAAATGTTCAATCACTATGCTCTAAAGTTAGGGGGCGCTGAACCATCATTCCACACTTTAACATGGCGAGCGGTGGTGAAGTGAGGCTACAGTACAAGGAGGCGCCGGCGTCTTTTAAATCTGTGGTGTGGAGACATTTCGGTTTTGCTGTTGAGTATAATGCCGAGGAAGAAAAAACGGTAAACAAAAAAATGACTGTCTGCAAGCATTGTTTTACACGTGTAGCCTACTCAAACGGAAACACTTCCAATATGATTGCACATCTGCGGCGCCATCACCCAGCAATATCAATGTCTGAAGGCAGGATAGCAGAGCAGGTAATAAAGTCCTCCAAAAAACAACAGTCCCTCGCCGAATCCTTCCAGCATACATACCCACCTGGTTCCGAGAGACACGTGAAAATAACAAAGGCAGTGGGGGTGTTCATTGCCAAAGATTTGCAGCCGTTTTCGGTGATTGGAGATGCGGGCTTTGGTCATCTTATAAAAACACTCGATCCGCGTTACAGACTACCGTCTCGCACTTTTTTCAGCACCGAGATAATTCCCGACCGCTATGAAAAGACATGCAACAGTATTGTGTACAAATTGGCTCAAGTATCTATTCAAATACAGGAATAAATAGCTGACCTAAGTGAAATTGCACTTTACATTCTGAATGAAGGATACTGTACTGGAGTACTGTTAAGTTTAATTAAGCTGGTTTATTTATGTTCACTGAAGTACAAGTATGTTTATTTGAAATGGTCAATTTATGTTTACTAACTTCACATGTATGTTTATTTTCAAAATGTAGGAATTTATGTGTTCCCCAGTTTGTACATGGGCTACCAGCAGCTGTGAGATGTCAGTGTTAATTTTAAAATAAAAAATGTTTATATTATACAAAACACTAGGAACCAGTGGACTTTTATTTGCTTTTAAGTAAAATAAAGGAGTATTGCAATAAATCGTTTTTATTTGTTTCTTCTTTACCTCTTACTGTTTCTATTGCCTAAGCATAGAATAACAAAAAACACTTATGTGTTAAGCCATCAGAACCGAACCGAACCGAAAACCGTGGTTAAAAAACCGAGGTATGTATTGAACCGTGGGCTAACTGTATTGTTGCATCCCTACTAAATACCCCAAACCCTTCTATACTCCACCCTAAAAAATTCAAACCCTATGTTTTCTAAACACTGAATTAAATACTCTCACTCACTTTTCCCCTTAAAAGCATCCCACTCAATACCCCGTACCCCGGAGAGGGCAGTAGCAGGAGTGGAGGTGAGAGATGGAGGGACTGAAGCCACAGGACAGAGGACGAGAAAAAGACGATTTATAGTTATCGATCTGAGCGAAGTTCACACATGGGTCACACTGCTGCAACCTGCAGAGGGAGAAGTGTGTGTGTGTGTGTGTGTGTGTGTGTGTGTGTGTGTGTGTGTGTGTGAGAGATCCAGGATATAGTAGAGTCTAACAGTCTGAGTTCACAGCATTTAGTTTTATATTAGATTCCATGTGATTAATAAAATTTATATTGCTTGTGGTGTGTGGCTGTGTGTGTGTGTGTGTGTGTGTGTGTGTGTGTGTGTGTGTATGAGAGAGATCAGGTTGTTGCTGTGTGTGTGTGTTCAGCCTAATAAAAATCTCATTACGGGATCAGGGTGAGTGATGACCCTATAAAACGTCAGCTGATCTTTGACCTTTGATGAGAATGGAACTACCTTCACACTGTCCATCCATAAATGTGTGTGTGTGTGTGTGTGTGTGTGTGCGCGTGTGTGTGTGCGTGTGTGTTGGAGACTGTGATCCTGACCTTTGTGTTATAGGCTATTAAATTAGCTGGTAGCTACACAGTGGTAGACTACAGGAGCATCGTAAACTGTGTGTATGAGTCTTTGGATGCAGGAGCATGACATTTTTCCTTCACATTAACTGGAGCCCAAACCTCCAGCATGATGATGCCCCTGTGCACAAAGGCAGCTCCATGAAGATCTGCTTGACATGGGTTGGAGTGGAATATCTCCTGCTATAGAGCTCTTAATGCCATTGGGATGAATGTGAATGTGAACACTGATGCACCCCAGACCTCCTCACCCTCTCACCTACATCAGTACCTGACTTTTCTAACACCCTTGTAGCCGAATGAATCCCCACAAAATCTAATGGAACATCTTTCCAAAAGAGTGGAGCTCAATCAATTCAATTTAATTCAATTCATGTTTATTTGTATTGCGCTTTTAATAAAGAACATTGTCTCAGAGCAGCTTTACACAGATAATGTGGAGATAAAAATGAAGATGTTCTTTATAAGTGTAAGTTTGTCCCTGATGAACAAGTCGGTGGAGACTGTGGTGAAGGAAAAACTCCCTGAGATGCAGAAGGAAGAAACCTTGAGAGGAACCAGACTCAAGAGGGAACCTCATCCTCATCTGGGTTCCACCGAATGTCCATTTATTACAGATAAACAATGTTGAGGTGCAGTGATGGAGATCAGAGCAAACTGCAGTCCTGAGTCAGTGTAGGAGACTGTTGATATCAACTACAGTCCAAATCCTCAGAGTTCCTGTTCTTACTCCGTGATTTCGTGGATCTCCAGGGCGTTGATGAGAAACCATCCCTAGCTACACAGAGTCGCCTCCAATCGAAGAGAACATCAACCAGAGGCAGAACAGGATGAAGTGGGCAGATCCAAGAAGAGGGGAGGAGCAGGAACAGTGGGCAATGGAACCTCAGGAGCATGTTTAACTTGACTGAAAGAGGAAGGCTTTGCTGAAGTATACAGCTGTGTATCATCAGCATAGCAATGGAAGCGAATACCATGTTTATGAATAATTTCACCCAGAGGCAGCAGATATAAAGAGAAAAGCAGTGGGCCTAAGACAGATCCTTGCAGAACACCAAACTTTACCTCAGAGAGTGTGGAGAACTCACCATTTACATCATCTGATAGTGATCAGTCAGATAAGACCTGAGCCAAGAGAGAGCTGTTCCCTTTATTCCAACAACGTTCTCAAGTCCAGCAAGCAGGAGATTATGATCAATGGTGTGAAAAGCTGCACTGAGGTCGAGCAAAACAAGTAAAGAGACAAAACCCTGATCAGAGTCCAATAACAGGTCATTTACCACCTTAACTAGCGCCGTCTCTGTGCTATGATGAGGCCGAAATCCTGTCTGATACATTTCATAAATGTTGTTCCTCAGTAGATGTGAGCAGAACTGCTGTGCTACAACCTTTTCTAGAATCTTGGAGATAAAGAGGAGGTTTGATATTGGTCTGTAGTTGGACAGCTGACAGGGTGAAGGTCAGGTTTCTTAATTAGGGGGTGGATAACTGCCAGTTTGAAGGATTTAGGTACAAAACCAGTGCTAATGGAAGAGTTTATTATTTTAAAACAGGTTCAATTCCCTCTGGAATGATCTGTTTGAGGAAACTTGTAGGCGAGGGATCGAGAATGCAGGTTGATGATTTTGATGAGGAAATTAATGAAATGAAGTCGTTCTCTTGAATAGGAGTGAAGCTTTGTAATTGATGGTCTGTTATAATTACACTGCTGTCTACAGGGTTATTTATAAAATAGTTTGGATTTATATTAACCGTCTGGATTTCTTGCCTGATGTTTTAAATTTTTTTATTTAAAAAGTTCATGAAATCATTACTACCTAATGATGGTGTGCATGTGAGTGAAGTGCTTTTATTCCCTGTTCATTTTGCTAACTCCAAATTATAACACTAAATAGAGACTAAATTTGGAATGAGATGTTCTAAGATGTTCAGAAAGCAGTCTTACACTCAGGTGTCCACAAATCTTGTTTAAGAGTTTAATCTTATAAGAACCTTGGGGATGATGAGAATGAAGGAAAAATGAAAAACAGAGGACTGAAGGAGGCAGGAAGGTAAAATGGAGAAGTAGAAAAGTAAAGAAGGATTGAAACTATTAATACACTCTGGACACATGGAAACTATCAGGGATTGATAAAGACCTAACTGCTCCCACAGCTGTGAAGGAGCATGTGATTGGTTAGAGATGTTGAAAGGCCACGCCTCTTCCTGGTGTTGAGTCTGAACGAGAGCGCAACCGATTGACAAAACAAGCCACTAGGGGTGTAACGGTCCACGTATTCGTACAGAACCATTTCTTTGGGACTTTGGGTTCTGTGTACATGTGGCTTGAATGTGATCCTTTTTACATGCAGAACATTGTTAAAAGCTAAGTTCCCTCAGGAACCCATTAAGTGAACACATTATATCTGCTACAAATGGACATTCGGATGAGGATGGGTTCCCTCTTGAGTCTGGTTCCTCTCAAGGTTTCTTCCTTATGCCATCTCGGGGAGTTTTTCCTTCACCACAGTCTCCACCGGCTTGTTCATCAGGGACAAACTTACACTTATAAAGAACATCTTCACTTTTAATCACCACATTATCTGTGTAAAGCTGCTCTGAGACAATGTTCATTGTTAAAAGCGCTATACAAATAAACATGAATTAAATTGAATTGAAGTGGCGGACCACAAGTTTGTTTAGTCTCCACCTCGCACTCAAAAAATAAAATCTATACAAATAAAACAGAATAAATCAAAATAATGCAATACACATTTTATTATATTGATTAAATTAACTTTATATCCTTATCATGAGACTGTCACAGAAACGATGGCAATGACAGGATCATTAGGATTTCTCTGCTACCGGTTGAGTAGCACAGTGTCACTGTCTAGCAAAATGGATATATACTCAATTGAATCAAAATAATAAATTATTTATATATAATAATGATTTATTCTATTAATAAAAAACAAGAAATTTTATGTTTTATATTTATTCTCCATAACTGTACCGAAACTGACCTGAACCGTGACTTAAAAACCAAATGTCCCGTTACACACCTATGAGCACTAGTCTACTTATTTTCTAATCACATTCGCATCGTCCTTCGTGACCACGCCCCCAAAACTAACCTGCATTTATGAAACCTATAGAGAGAGTCGGTGAACGAATCTGAGCTAATTATATTATCACTGGGACTAATCGCAATTACAACCTTTACTAGTAAAAAGAGCAAATAAATAAATGACAAGTTACTGTACAAGAAAATAATTACTAATAATAATAATAAACTAAATAATGAAAAAAACTGTAAATAATAGAAATATAAGACTATTTCAGAAACACAAGGGCAATAAAAAAAATGTTATCTGTGTGTGTGTGTGTGTGTGTGTGTGTGTGTGTGTGTGTGCTGGCTGGGGTTATGTAGTAGGAAAATAAAGCCATGTGTGTGCTGATGGAACAGAAGGAAAGCAGACGGATTCAGTACAATGTTTCCAGGTTTCTGGGACCTGCATTTATTTCCTGTATGTGAGGACTCTGTGAGCTGAGAGAGGAAGCCCTCTGCTGGTGCTGAGAGGTATTACATCAAACTTTTTACCGAAAGAAAGAAAGAAAGAATTGGTGATGATAGATAGATAGATAGATAGATAGATAGATAGATAGATAGATAGATAGATAGATAGATAGATAGATAGATTGATTTTATCCCAGTGTCATATAGTGTCCACACTACTTTTCTTTGTGCTTTAATTTCTAGTGTCCCCTAGATAACATGTCTCTTAGCTTTCTTTGTCCCTTTGTTTTCAGGCTTCTCTGTCTACTCTCCTCTTATTCTGTTGTCTTTTAATTTCCAGTGTCCCTTATTCAGTATTCCCACACAGTCCTCAGCTTTTACTGTCCCCACGTCTTTTTTATTTTCATGACCTAGTTTGTAGATTCTCCCAGTTTTCCTTGTCACGTTGTTTCCTTTGTCCTGCAGATAGAGCGTCTCTGAGACTACACTGTCCCTTATTATTTACTGATTCTTTTCACTGTCCTCTTTTTGCAGCACCTTCTAGTGTCCACTAATGTCCTTATCCCCTAGTTTTCATTGTGTCCTACTTTCCAATGTTAAGTATATATCTGTGTCCTAGTTTACTTTGTCCCCTTGTCTTCGCTGTTCCATATTCTGCACCGTTCCTTTGTTTCTTGTGTCTTTTTTCTTCTCATGTGGTTTACAGCGTCTCCTAGTGTTCTTTGTCCACTTTCACTGTTTCCTACTTACCACAGTTCCAACACTGACAGTGGCTTTCAGTTCACTCTTTAGTTTTCACTAGTTCCCTCTGTCCTCTTTTCTTCACAGTCCCTAATATTGCTTGTCCACTAATTTCCTTTTCTTTCAATCTACAATGTCCCTGAGATGTTTATCTTAGTGTATGATATTCTATTCCCCTTGTCTTCATGAGCACTCACTTGTCTCTTAGTTAACAACGTTTGCTGCAAATAACTCGTTTTCCTTGTCACTTTTTCATCACGGCCCCTGGTTTTCATTTGTCCATTCTGTTCCTTGTCCCTGAGTTTCAATGTCCTGTAGTCCCCAAGATCCCTCCACTCTCCCTTGGTAACTATGGCACCTACAGTGTGGTTATGTTTTGACACAATATTTACTGTAGTTACGCGTGATTTGAGACGGAGCCTCTGGCAGTTTCTGTCTGTCTGTCTGTCTGTCTGTCTCTCTCTCTCTCTCTCTCTCTCTCTCTCTTTCTGTCTGTCCATCTGTCATTCTTTTGATAGCATCATCAGGAAGTGAAACTCTGAAGCTCTGCAGTTTCAGGACGAGGAGAAAATAAACAACTCGCTTTCTCATCATGTCTCTGTCATACATGACCTCAGGGTCCGTCACGAGGACGTCAGGAATGCAGCTGAAAAAAGAGCTTTGTTCCTGAAGCATGTATAGCATCCTTACACACACACACACACACACACACACACACACACACACACACACACGTTTTTAAAGAGTGATGGCAGTTCACCTCACAAATCTCTCCACAGCCTTTTAGCCCTAATACAGCCCCGGGGCTCCGTCCCAAATGGCACGGCGTCTACTTAGGGTTCTTTATAGCACCAACACCACACAGTATCTTACACAACATCTCCACTGTGTTCCTTTATTTGTTGGTGTTTCGTGTGTAGAACAACATACGAGATAGCAACATAAATCTCTTCACACAACTGACCTCCAGCTCGAAATAACAAAATAGCTACAGAAAGAAAACGAGGGAAAATGAGGGGAATAGTAAAACTGAGTAATGATATTATGGAACAGAGGGAAAATACAAGAGTGTGTAAAGATCTGGATCAATAAAAACACCTGACGAGTACAAATTAGTGCAGAGGAAAAAACCTGAGAACTTTGCAAAAGTAGAAAACCTACAAAAATAATAACTAATAAAATCCAGAGAAAAGAAAAATAGATTAATAATCAGATTAAGATGAAAACGATTGGATTTGTGAGTAACCTGGATTTATAGAGGTTTAGTAAAAGCTCTGGAGAACAGAAAAACATGGAGCTTTAAGGAAACAGTGGAAACACTAGAGGCCACACAGAAAAGTAGGAAACTCAACTAAACCGGAAATAAGCAACATAAGAAACCTGGAAATAAGGAACACTATAAACTTGGAATTAAAGAATGTAAGAAGCCTGAAACTGAAACCAAGGAATATGAAAAATTGAGAACTAAAGAACTTAGGAACTTGAGAATCCTGGAGATTTTGAGAAAAACCTGGAACTAAAGAATTCAAGAAACCTGAAACTAAGGAACTTGAGAAGGCTGGAACCAAAGAACTCAGAGAAACATGGAACCAAGGAATATGAGAAATCTGGAACTAAAGAACATGAGAAACCTGTAATTAAGGAACTTTAGAAACTTGGAATAAATAACCACAAGAAAGCTGAAAGTCTGAACCCTGGAACTTCATACTCACACTGAGAGCTGCATGGGAGAAGGAGATCCTACAGAAAGGAACTCTGGGTGGAAAAAGCATGTAGATGTATGATTCAAAATTCAGATAACCCATGTTGGATCCTGAACATGTTTTTAGTGAAGATAAATTAAGTAAAATTTTTCTTGAATTGTAAAATTGTAATTGTTGCCATGACAAACAAATTTCTATCATTTACCAGAATATTCAGTATACAGACGTGTCTACAGGATAAAAATCGAAGGTTATCTCAGATCATCTCTCTGCTGAAAGGTGTCCTCAGGCTGACCTTCACCATGTCACGTGACTGCAGGGTACAAGGTGCAAACAGCATTTCCTGGTCATGTGAGAGGACATTTTTTTTGTTATTCCCCTTTTTTTTCTTTTTTCTCAGTAAAGTTATAAAAAGTGCTTGTGTAATATGTGAGAATATTGGTAGTGTTGGCGTGGCGATACAGCGCGCAGTAAAGGGTTAATCTGCATCGGTTTGGCCCGCGGTGTGTTCTGTACTGCTTTGTGTAATCGTGCATATTGTTTTTTTTTCTCTGTTTATCTTTTCATCAGCTGTGTTTTACGGCCTCGCAGGTGACACGGCACAGAGTTTACACTCGACAGGTTTCTACACGACGCTTTTGGCACTAACGCTGAACTGTAGCGCTTCATTCCCTCTCTCACTCTCACTTCACTGAACAGCACCATCGCCACAACCTGGAGTGGAACAGCAAGACGACAACAACCAAAAAAAACAAAAACAACAACAAACACAACCACAACAATAAACACAACAACCAAAAACCAACAACAACCACAAAAAACAAAAACAACAAAAAGCACAACAACCACAAACACCCACTAAAAACAACAACAAACACAACCACAACAACAACAAAAACAGCATTGAGATGTTCAGAGGAATATTTCACCCCAAATCTAAGAGATTGTTTGTTGTAGCTCATGAAGCTGAATCTATTTCACACACTGCTGATGATCGTTTTCTTCTGAGTAGAAATTAAAATTCTTTTTCAGACACTACGTTATGATCAGGTGGGCGGAGTTTATCTAATGGTTTAAATTTTAACATAGTGTTCTGAAATTTGTGATTTTTCTTTCATTCTTTGTCCCATGTGGCAAATGGTGAACAGTCTGCTGTTATAATGAGCTCCACTCTTCTGGGAAGATGTTCTACTAGACTTTGTGGAGATCCATTCAGCTACAAGGGTGTTAGTAAAGTCAGGTACTGATGGAGGTGAGGTGAGGAGGGGAAGGTGAGGTGTTCAATGAGGTTGGAGCTCTATAGTGAGATCTTTCACATCTACCAACCCATGGAAAGGAGATGTTCATGGAGCTGGCTTTGTGCACAGGAGTATTGTCCTGCTGGATCAGATTAGGTTCTCCTAGTTCAAGAGAAGGAACAATTTCATGCATTCAATTGTGTGTCTCCAGCTTGGTGTAATATTTTGGAGAAGAACCACATGTTGGGGAAGAATTCGGGGGTCCCAGTACGAGGCCTGTTTCAGCAATATGAAATCCGTGATTAGAATGTTATTATATCAGTCTGCTCTGGACGCTGCTGGAATTGGAGTTTGGAGACACTGAAGCTTCCATTTAACTCGACACTGAACATCCAGAACTTTACCTGCATTTATACACACACTGTACACTCACACTCCACCTACAGATACACAACACACACACACACAGTCCTTTACCTGTGCAAAAATATCATGGCATTTTCCTGACACACACACACACACACACACACATACACACTGATATGCACAAGCTGGTGTATTAGCATTGCTCTTCACTGAATAATGCACTGAGTCACATGCTGAGTAAATGTTAGCGTTGCTTAAATGCGAATGACAAATGGAGCTATACAGGGACCACCTACACACACACACACACACACACTGACACACACCTCCTGTTTTAATAGTGCAGACCACCAGATCAGTGCAGTGGGCTGATATTTCCTTTCTCTGACCACAAGAATGCTCAGCAATCTAAAGTCTTTCCCTCTCTCTCTCTCTCTCTCTCTCTCTCTCTCTCTCTCTCTCTCTCTCTCTCTCTCTCTCTCTCT
>JAAIIK010019268.1:0-11743 GCA_014706435.1 Silurus glanis | reverse complement strand
AGCTTTATTGCTACACTTTGCAGGACCTGACGTTCAAGATATTTTTTCAACCCTGGAAAACACGAGAGAGGTTTCTGACTATAACTCTGCGGTGACGGCTTTAAACTCCTATTTCGTGTCCCAGGTCAATGCAGCATTCGCCCGACAAGCGTTTCACAAGTTGACCCAGAAAACAGGTGAGACTATATAGCAATTTGCTACTCGGTTATGGCAATCTGCAAAAGACTGTGGTTTTCAAGCAGACACCGATAACCAGATAAGAGATGCTATTCTT
Source organism: Silurus glanis (assembly GCA_014706435.1). Lineage (NCBI taxonomy): Eukaryota > Metazoa > Chordata > Actinopteri > Siluriformes > Siluridae > Silurus > Silurus glanis. Next base: position 11,469 of record JAAIIK010019268.1, on the reverse strand, counting down.
AGCAAATGTACGTCTGAGTATGTTCGTCGGAAATTATTGGAGGAACGTCAAAGTCTAACACTTGTTCGCTCAGTGGAAATAGCATCACAGTGTGAAAGAATCGAAGAGCAAATGTCAGTCCTGTCGCTGAAACCTGATACAGGGGCAGTTAATCGAGTTGCGCCAAAGAGAGACAAAAACGAGAGAGGATATAAAGGATATGCTAAAAACAGGCCTGCAGAGAATAAAGACGAAAAAGTGGATAAAAAAATTTTACAGATGTGGACACAGAGGTCATTTGGGCAGTGGCCGAAGTTGCCCTGCACGAGGTCAAGTTTGTCATAAGTGTAAAGGAAAAGACCATTTTTCCCAGGTGTGTCGCACAAAAACTCCAAAAAAGAATCGCGTAAACAATGTGGAGGAAACTGATTATGCCTTTGTTGTCCAGGAGAATGCGATGGCAGAGAGGCTGAATTTCCTTGTTGGTGGCGTGACATTAAGTCTGTTAATTGACTCAGGTGCCACAAATATTGTGATTGATGAAGACACTTGGGAGGACCTCAAATTGAAGCGGAGAGAAAGCTCGACTCTTACTCGTCGAAACAACCATTATCAGTCAAGGGAGCATTTCAATGTGAAGTGAACATATCCAATAGAACAGAACAGGCTGAATTCATTGTGATAAGAGGGAAAGGAGAACCCCTCTATTAAGCTGGGAGTGTTAAAAATTGGTGCTGACATTTCTGCCATGTTAGAAACAAAGCAAGCATTGCACCAAAAGTATCCAAAAGTGTTTGGTGAGGTTGGCAAGTTAAACACCCATCAAATCACCCTACACATAGATCCAAGTGTAAAACCAGTGGCGCAACCACTCAGGCGCATTCCGTTTAATCTCAGGGGAGCGGTAGAGCGAAAAATAAAGGAGCTAGTGGACATGGACATCATAGAACCCGTCAAAGGTCCCATACCATGGGTGAATCCTGTAGTCATTGTGCCTACAGCCAACTCAGAGATAAGATTGTGTCTGGATATGAGGCAAGCCAACCGTGCCATAGCAAGGGAGCGTTACCCTATCCCTACTGTGGATGAGATTCTCCAAGGCGTCAATGGATCAACCATATTCAGTAAGTTAGACTTAAAATGGGGCTACCACCAGCTGGCTGAGGCAGAGCGGCACGCCATTTCCTGGGGCAGGCAAATGGACCTCGCAGAGGGTTTTTGAGGCAGGCTTGTCCCTTTCTCCAACCTCACCTGCTCGGTCTAGCACTTGCTCACAGGCTTGGAAGCATGCCTTTTGGCGGTTTCTTCCCACTTCGATGAGAGCATTAGCTCCGCCTCTCTTCCTCTGAGGAGGAGTGGGGGTGTACTTTGCGAGCTAGGCTCAAGGAGCTATGGAGTTGTGGTGTAGCTAGGTCGGTTCTCTGTACGTTCTGTGCATGGTCTGCTCATATTGCGCCACGCACATTCTGCTCGTATTTGTATGCAAACGCTCCGCTCCTGGACAGCACTCCTCGAGGGGGGTGCTCTCACTCCTCATGGTTAAAAAAAATTCTAAATAATATAATAATAAATAAAAAATGTAAATACATTTTTTTTTATTATTATAAAAAGCCAGTAAGCATTTTCGGGGTTTGTGACCTGCGCCATAGCTACATAACTTGGATGGCTCATGAGCAGAAAATCCCTCCTTCAAGACCCTGACATTTTCCACAAAGCCCCTGCATAATACGTCAGCGCTCGTGGGTAAGGCTTACACCTCGGCAGGTCAAGCCGCTACGTCCCTGCACACCATGGCGGTCCTGCAGGCGTATCAGGCTGACCTGCTGCATGAGCTGGATGTGGGAGGTGCCCTGGGCGGACAGTTCACGAGCTCCGCCAGATGGCAGACCTGTCTCTCAGAGCCACTAAAGAGACCGCTAGGGCCATTGGCCGGTCCATGGCTGCCCTCACCTTCACAGAGAGGCACCTCTGGCTCACCCTCTTGGAAATGTCCGACAAGGATAGGGCCATGCTGCTGGACGCCCCACTCACTCCTTCAGGACTCACTATTTCTGACTATTTCACACACTTTAATTAACATAGTTCACACTTGCATCCGCTTATTACCTTTATTTTGCTGAGAAAGTCTCTACCCCCTCTGACCTCGCGAAGGAACATCGCTTTCCATTCTTGACCGCTCCACATTCAGGCTTTACCACAGACGACACAGTGCCACACAGCAGCATCCCTAGGAACCTGCACAGGTAGGCTTCTCAGGATGCCCACGAGAGACTTTCGTGTGTCAGGAGCCAATCATTAGAGGGAGGGATTTGGCAGGGTGATCGCCCTGAACTATGTTTTCCATCAGCTACTGCTATTGACTTCGTCGCATGTAGTTAATCACTCACACTTGTTCCTTGTCACCATGATTAGCATTTAATTTAAACAAAGTCAAGTCAATTAGGCTTTTATTTTCATTTATTTTTATTTTCCAACCTTATACAGTGCAGTACACAGTAAAAGGAAACAGCGTTCACCTAGGACCAAGGTGTTCATAATACAACATGAATAAAAAAAACACAAAACTATGCAAACTGGGGCATGACAGACTGTATGTGTGCAACATTTAGTGCAAAAACAACACAAGACAGTAAGACAATAAAAACAGTGACCAATATAGTAAATTTTTAATTTGTTCTAATAATAATAAATTCTGTACATCATCATTTTGACCTCTGAAATAACAGAAAAATAATTTAAGCCTATTGTAAATTAGGGCAGGTTTTATTTAATTATATTGATTACTTTTGAATGTGTTTATATTCAAACATTGTATACGTTTGTGTAAATGGTTGGTGGTTGGTTTTTATTAAATTATATAAAATAACCTAGAAAGCTAGTGTTTTAAAATAAAATAGTATAAAGATTTATTAAGGCTTGATATTCTTTTAGGAATTGTTAACCAGGGTAGACTGATAATCTAGCTACACTTTTTCAATTCTGTGTTGTTATTATTTTTACCGTTGGACAGTTTCTCCAGCTGGGTTTTTTTTTCAATAAACAACATGGACTTTTCATAGTTTGTCTTTGCGTTTGGGTTCGTGCACTCCCCTATAACAGAGTCCAGACTTGCTGACAAAACAAACCAGCCAACCGTGAACCCAACAGCTCAGTCCCCAGCAGAGAACGGAATACTTCAGGGCACTTCATATCCGAACTATAAATCTTCCAAATAATCGATCTTAGATGAAATACTGAGCTGGGTGTCACTGCAGCCCCTGATCACCGATGGGGGTGTTGCCCAGCTCTTGATCCCCACTGGTGGTGTTGCCCAGCTTCTGATCACCACAGCACAGGGGGCATCATACAGTCCTCTGGCCTGGATGTACACTCCACCCAAAGTGCCTGCTGTGAAGAAATTGGCGGTTCAGTGGTAGAATTCTCGCCTGCCACGCGGGAGGCCCGGGTTCAATTCCCGGCCAATGCAACGACATCTTTGCACTTTATGTGGCGAGGACAATTACTAGTCCTTAGCCCTGTGTTTTCTGTCATGTAGCTTTATGTTGTTTTATGTAGCACCAGGGTTCTGGAGGAACGTTGTTTCATTTCACTGTGTACTGCGTCAGCTATATATGGTTGAAATGACAATAAAAGCTTCTTCTTGACTTGACACATCAACCCAGCTGACATTTGGGTTCACACACTCCCCTATGCCAGAGCGTCTGCCTCGCACATGGCTGATCCTGGTTCCAGTCATACGTTTGCTGTCACTGATCACTCCTCACACTGCACTTTACTCCCTCAGGTCTTGTAGCACTGCTCGCCTGCTCCAACCTTTTCTGAGGGTAAGAGGTAGGTATATATCAAGAACCAAGGTGGTGGAATGAACTTCTCCTAGATGTCAAATTTATAAATGACAGGTGAAGACCTACCACTTTCTATAACACTTAAACTATTGCTTATTTTCCCCCTGTTTGTTGTATGTCTTTATGCATTAAAAAATGTGTGCTATAAATCCTCCCAACAGAGTTTTGGGCTGATGGTATAGTTAAGTTTGTAATCTAGTGAACCAGTGTTTATTTAGGGTATTCACTGAAAGAGACTTCGAAAAGCCCTTTTGTACTGTACATCGCTCTGGATAAGGGCATCTGCTGAATGTAAATATTTTATTCACAGTAAAACATAGAAATTGGTGCATTTCCTTGGTAAACCATTTGGTATTTTTGGTTTTCACTCTGGTGAATATTTTCACACCATGGTGAAGATAAGCCAACAATCCTTGCATTAGTTTGAAAAGGTATATTATTTTGCATATATGCAAATGTTTAGAATTCTAAATGGACAGAGTTAAATGGGTTTGAGGCTGTTTTCTTTGTGAGAAGCCAGGTGATAAAGAGTTTTGTTTGCAGGGCTCATGGCTCAAAAGATATATATAGTATGACAAACACTTGTGCTCACTTGGACCATCTTCATTGCATAATGTGAAAACCATGACAGGGAAAAAAATTAATAATTCCAGGACCACTCGAAAGAAAGAAAGAAAGAAAGAAAGAAAGAAAGAAAGAGGCAGGGTTAGATGAAAGAAAGAAATGGATCACTTCCTAGTTCGGGAACAGAACCATTCTGAACGTACCATCCACACCGAGCTCCCTAACCTGCGGGACATCTACAGCACGCGGTGCCGGACCAGAGCCAGGAAGATTATGAAGGACCTCAGCCATCCCAATAATGGACTCTTTTCTCTGTTGCGGTCAGGGAAACGCTTCCGCTCCCTGAAAGTGAACACAGAGAGAATGAGGAGGAGCTTCTTCCTGCAGGCCATTCGGAGTTTAGACCAGGAGACACCCAGGATCTAAAAACTGGCCCACTCTCTCCATCATCACACTTCTTCTCTGTACATATCTCACCTTTCGCACCACAACACTTTAAACTCTGGACTCGCACAGCACAGTGCAGTTTATATTTTATACCACACCATTCCGCACCCGGACACTTATGGACATTTTACACCACATCATACCGCAAACGGACACTTATTGACAATCTAAACCACCTTAAATTGCCTATTGTTTACAGTTTCACTGTTTACTGCCTTAAGCATTTTTTTTGTATATACATCCTATTCTTTCATATACACATATATATATATATTCTTATATTTTATTTTATATAGTTTTTATACTTTATTTATCAGTCTTCTTTTTTCTTTGTATTATTTTTCTCCCCATCCTATTCCCTCTTGCCGGACCAGCGGAATAAGCTGCATGTCGTACCCTGTTTGTATGTGCATGTGACAAATAAAATTTGATTTGATTTTGATTTGATTTGATTTCTTTATCCTAAGTGCTTTTAAATATTGTGTGCAATTTCTTTAAGATTTAAAACTTTATCTTTATATGTACAGGAAAGTCTGTTACTCAATATGTGAGCTAAAACATCAGGAGATCAGACAGCACGAGACATATATTACAAATATATTAAAAATTGTGATTTAAGAGGTCAGGAGCTACAGATTTATAAAGGATCTAAATTTGTCATTGAACCAAATGTATATAGCAGGTCCAAGTGTGATGTTCAAGCTTTCAAGCTTTTTTTTTTTTTTGGTGAATGGATGGTGACGCTATTAGGTTATTTTGCATGTGCTTTTAATATATTCAGTCAAGCTGATGTCAGAAAACTGTAAGAGAATTTGGCAGAGATACAAGTAAAGGTTTACAGAGATTAGACGCACAACAACGAAGATGAAATATCTCTTATTTATTTGGCTCCTGTCGGGATTTTACGGGATGGCTGTAAGTCTGATAAAACAATACCTTTATTCATCACAGACAGTCACATTTTCTACAGCTCAGGGTTATTGCAAACAACAGTACGGGAATCTGGCTAGCATCACATCTGTAGAGGAACTCGGGAACGCTTTAACTGTTATAGGAGTGAATTATAATTTTGTTTGGATTGGACTGTACAGAGGTGTACCACATGTAAACATCTGGTACTGGTCTGATGGAGAAGAAGTAAAGATCACAATGTGGAGCACCAATGAGCCTGATGACTGGAGTCCAGGAGAAAATTGTGTTGTTATGATAGGAAATAAATGGTTTGCTACGAACTGTGGGGCAAAATTGTCTGCTCTTTGTTCTCGGAGGTTCCTTTTGGTGAAGGAGAATAAAACATGGGAAGAGGCTCTCAAGCACTGCAGGAGTCATTACTCTGACTTGGTCTTTGTGGATTCTCAAACACAGCTAGACCTGCTTAAAATAGAGACTGGAGAAGCTCAAACAGCCAGTGTGTGGACAGGACTGCGTTTCCTTGATGGAAAATGGTTCTGGGTGAATGGGATGCCACTGGAGAACATGGTACCACTGCGTTCATGCCCAGTCCAGCCCTATCGCTGTGGTGCGTACAACTTCAACACAAACATCTGGGAAAACAGAGACTGCAATGAGACACTTAATTTCCTCTGCTATTACTGAAGGTGAGTAATAACCATCCGAATCAGGATTGTGTACTTTTGATTATTAATATTATAATGGTAATTGATAGGTCTTTCTACAAAAACAATACATTTTTACATGTCATTCACTTTCGACCTGAACTGTATATGTTTGTTTCCCTACACAGATGTCTTTCTAATGGAATAAGAAGTATATCTCCTTGATGAAAAGTCTTCTAATATAACAGTAAATTACTACTAGAAATTACTACTAATAACAGTAAATTTAGCTTATTGGCCGGTTTTATGTAATTATATTCATTTAAATAATTTCATGTTAAAACATTGTGTCCTCTATGTATTTGGTGGTTGGTTTTATGTTACTTATTAACTTAGAAATGTAGGGTGTAAAAATGAAATAAAATAAATAATCAGATTAAATCTTACATTTTTTTGTGTTAGTTTTTTTGTTATTAATTTGTTTGTTTTTTAGAAATTGTTAAAAGGTTAGGAGTAGACTTACACTATGTTACATTCATATATTTAAGCAAGAATATATTTTTTTTTTTTTTCTTGCTGTACTACAATCAATAAACAATTGTTTTCCCAGCAGTCTTTTCATGATTCTTTTTTCAGAAAAAAATGTGATTATCCTGAAAATGCACAGCTTTGTTTACTGGGTAACTGTGTGGGGTTGTGAGGTCCTGGAGCACCCTGAAGTATATTTAAATTCACAATTTTTTTGGCAGAGATGGATGTAGATTCAGTTTTTTTTCACCTAAGAAGTTTGCCCTTAATCATGGCCTAGGGAATTCAGGGTGTCTGGCTTGTGGCCCCCAGCACAGGTTAGGGTTGAATAAATCATGTGCTGGGAACTGCATCCACCTTAATTGTATTACTAAATAATTCAAGCCTCCTAAACTTGGTTATTGAAAACATCGGTTTTCATTACCTTCGCTCCACCACTTTGTTTGACCACACCCCAAACTTTGCCTTTGACCACAGAATCTTCCCCTATATAGGGTTTCACAGTTTTTCAAAGAATTTGAGAAGTATGTTTTGCATATTGTGCAAATTAGCAAAGTAAATCTACAGTGGTCCTTAAAAGTTTGTGAACATTGTGGGTTTTTTGCGCATAAAATCTGCATATGACCCAAAATTCAGCTTTTCTCAAGTCCTAAAAGTAGAAAAATAAACCCAATCAAACAAATCAGACACAATTTTATACTTGATCATTTACTCATTGAGAAAAATGATAAAATATTATGTATTGATGAGTGACAGATGTACATGAAGCTCTAGGGTTAGCAATTAATTTTAAAGTTAAATTAGAATCCATCTGTTTTCAACTGATTGGATAAAAATCAGGTGTCATTGAGTTCCCTGCTGATCTTCACAACAAATCTTCGTTTGTGTAAGTGCCTTATGGCATGAACTGAGGAGATTTTTCAAGGATCTCAGAAAAATGTTTTTGCTAATCAGGCTGAGTTTGTACTTCACACATCTGCAGACAGTATCTGTACAAATGGAGGAAATCTGAGATCATTGCTACCTGTCATGTATTAGGATTGCTGTGGTTGTTTCCAGTGTCCGTCGTTAGAGGGTGCTGGATCAGAGGAGAATACGTTATGTTCGGAAAAAATAATGGAAGTAAAAGGTGCTTGGAAAATGCACAGGTGTGTGTCATTATTTTAATTTAGGCAGAGATGTTACATTGGCGACGAGGATAATTTATAGATCAAGTGTGTTTGACGTTGCAGAGGAGAATAATGATGGAGAAAACCGGGATCCAGAACTTTGAATGGTTTTCGGCTCCAGCCACGCTAGGGCCGAGATGGACGCGATGGCTGAAATCTTTCGAATTGTATGTGGATGGGAAAGGACTCCTCATTACAGAAGACGCGACGGACGCGACTAAACAAAGGAGGAAAGCTTTATTGCTACACTTTGCAGGACCTGACGTTCAAGATATTTTTTCAACCCTGGAAAACACGAGAGAGGTTTCTGACTATAACTCTGCGGTGACGGCTTTAAACTCCTATTTCGTGTCCCAGGTCAATGCAGCATTCGCCCGACAAGCGTTTCACAAGTTGACCCAGAAAACAGGTGAGACTATATAGCAATTTGCTACTCGGTTATGGCAATCTGCAAAAGACTGTGGTTTTCAAGCAGACACCGATAACCAGATAAGAGATGCTATTCTTAGCAAATGTACGTCTGAGTATGTTCGTCGGAAATTATTGGAGGAACGTCAAAGTCTAACACTTGTTCGCTCAGTGGAAATAGCATCACAGTGTGAAAGAATCGAAGAGCAAATGTCAGTCCTGTCGCTGAAACCTGATACAGGGGCAGTTAATCGAGTTGCGCCAAAGAGAGACAAAAACGAGAGAGGATATAAAGGATATGCTAAAAACAGGCCTGCAGAGAATAAAGACGAAAAAGTGGATAAAAAAATTTTACAGATGTGGACACAGAGGTCATTTGGGCAGTGGCCGAAGTTGCCCTGCACGAGGTCAAGTTTGTCATAAGTGTAAAGGAAAAGACCATTTTTCCCAGGTGTGTCGCACAAAAACTCCAAAAAAGAATCGCGTAAACAATGTGGAGGAAACTGATTATGCCTTTGTTGTCCAGGAGAATGCGATGGCAGAGAGGCTGAATTTCCTTGTTGGTGGCGTGACATTAAGTCTGTTAATTGACTCAGGTGCCACAAATATTGTGATTGATGAAGACACTTGGGAGGACCTCAAATTGAAGCGGAGAGAAAGCTCGACTCTTACTCGTCGAAACAACCATTATCAGTCAAGGGAGCATTTCAATGTGAAGTGAACATATCCAATAGAACAGAACAGGCTGAATTCATTGTGATAAGAGGGAAAGGAGAACCCCTCTATTAAGCTGGGAGTGTTAAAAATTGGTGCTGACATTTCTGCCATGTTAGAAACAAAGCAAGCATTGCACCAAAAGTATCCAAAAGTGTTTGGTGAGGTTGGCAAGTTAAACACCCATCAAATCACCCTACACATAGATCCAAGTGTAAAACCAGTGGCGCAACCACTCAGGCGCATTCCGTTTAATCTCAGGGGAGCGGTAGAGCGAAAAATAAAGGAGCTAGTGGACATGGACATCATAGAACCCGTCAAAGGTCCCATACCATGGGTGAATCCTGTAGTCATTGTGCCTACAGCCAACTCAGAGATAAGATTGTGTCTGGATATGAGGCAAGCCAACCGTGCCATAGCAAGGGAGCGTTACCCTATCCCTACTGTGGATGAGATTCTCCAAGGCGTCAATGGATCAACCATATTCAGTAAGTTAGACTTAAAATGGGGCTACCACCAGCTGGCTGAGGCAGAGCGGCACGCCATTTCCTGGGGCAGGCAAATGGACCTCGCAGAGGGTTTTTGAGGCAGGCTTGTCCCTTTCTCCAACCTCACCTGCTCGGTCTAGCACTTGCTCACAGGCTTGGAAGCATGCCTTTTGGCGGTTTCTTCCCACTTCGATGAGAGCATTAGCTCCGCCTCTCTTCCTCTGAGGAGGAGTGGGGGTGTACTTTGCGAGCTAGGCTCAAGGAGCTATGGAGTTGTGGTGTAGCTAGGTCGGTTCTCTGTACGTTCTGTGCATGGTCTGCTCATATTGCGCCACGCACATTCTGCTCGTATTTGTATGCAAACGCTCCGCTCCTGGACAGCACTCCTCGAGGGGGGTGCTCTCACTCCTCATGGTTAAAAAAAATTCTAAATAATATAATAATAAATAAAAAATGTAAATACATTTTTTTTTATTATTATAAAAAGCCAGTAAGCATTTTCGGGGTTTGTGACCTGCGCCATAGCTACATAACTTGGATGGCTCATGAGCAGAAAATCCCTCCTTCAAGACCCTGACATTTTCCACAAAGCCCCTGCATAATACGTCAGCGCTCGTGGGTAAGGCTTACACCTCGGCAGGTCAAGCCGCTACGTCCCTGCACACCATGGCGGTCCTGCAGGCGTATCAGGCTGACCTGCTGCATGAGCTGGATGTGGGAGGTGCCCTGGGCGGACAGTTCACGAGCTCCGCCAGATGGCAGACCTGTCTCTCAGAGCCACTAAAGAGACCGCTAGGGCCATTGGCCGGTCCATGGCTGCCCTCACCTTCACAGAGAGGCACCTCTGGCTCACCCTCTTGGAAATGTCCGACAAGGATAGGGCCATGCTGCTGGACGCCCCACTCACTCCTTCAGGACTCACTATTTCTGACTATTTCACACACTTTAATTAACATAGTTCACACTTGCATCCGCTTATTACCTTTATTTTGCTGAGAAAGTCTCTACCCCCTCTGACCTCGCGAAGGAACATCGCTTTCCATTCTTGACCGCTCCACATTCAGGCTTTACCACAGACGACACAGTGCCACACAGCAGCATCCCTAGGAACCTGCACAGGTAGGCTTCTCAGGATGCCCACGAGAGACTTTCGTGTGTCAGGAGCCAATCATTAGAGGGAGGGATTTGGCAGGGTGATCGCCCTGAACTATGTTTTCCATCAGCTACTGCTATTGACTTCGTCGCATGTAGTTAATCACTCACACTTGTTCCTTGTCACCATGATTAGCATTTAATTTAAACAAAGTCAAGTCAATTAGGCTTTTATTTTCATTTATTTTTATTTTCCAACCTTATACAGTGCAGTACACAGTAAAAGGAAACAGCGTTCACCTAGGACCAAGGTGTTCATAATACAACATGAATAAAAAAAACACAAAACTATGCAAACTGGGGCATGACAGACTGTATGTGTGCAACATTTAGTGCAAAAACAACACAAGACAGTAAGACAATAAAAACAGTGACCAATATAGTAAATTTTTAATTTGTTCTAATAATAATAAATTCTGTACATCATCATTTTGACCTCTGAAATAACAGAAAAATAATTTAAGCCTATTGTAAATTAGGGCAGGTTTTATTTAATTATATTGATTACTTTTGAATGTGTTTATATTCAAACATTGTATACGTTTGTGTAAATGGTTGGTGGTTGGTTTTTATTAAATTATATAAAATAACCTAGAAAGCTAGTGTTTTAAAATAAAAT
>JAAIIK010019263.1:0-12151 GCA_014706435.1 Silurus glanis | reverse complement strand
TCTTTTGGATGGTGATATGTATTGTGAATTATAAAATATGGAAAACATGATGCATGATTATTATCAATCAGTGCCATATTCCCGCTGAGAGTGTTTTTAAACAGATTGTGTGTGAATTAAAGAGACAAAGGACAATAGATAAAAGAACTAGAATGAAACATCCTTGGTACTTGTTAAACATGTGAATGAGGAAAGTATAGATACATATGAATATGTATGCACTCGAGTATGTTTTTAGGTATGTGTATATACATTTGTACGTAGGTGTATATATGTGCGTATATATACAGAGACACTCATCTGTAATGTAGAAGACGTGTGCTCACGAGGAGCCTGAAAGACTATTAAGTTTTTGTAAATTTAAGATTGTTTATACTTTTTCTCCCCTTTCATGTTAAGAATTGTGTATGAAATGATATGATGATATTATTTTTTTTCTAGTATGTACTTACTTGTCAAATTGTTTTGCATGTCAACACTATTTCTCACTGTTTGCATATGTACCGGAAATGTTCCATTGTCTTATGTGATACAAGATGTATATATTGTGGATCTGATTTATTCAATAAAGTCATTTAAAAAAGTAAACAACAGAACCAGCAGAGAGGGTTAAAGTTGCCGCCATCTTTCGACCCAAGATGGCGGCGCGAGCACATCGCGAGGCTCAGGGTCTCTCCAGAATCTGCAATTTTGCAGTATTTCTGCTGCTCATATCGGGTCTGTTCGTGCAGAACAGCTGTCAAGTCAAGTCAAGTCAAGTTTATTTGTATAGCGCTTTTCACAACAGACATTGTCTCAAAGCAGCTTTACAGAAATCAACAGTCAAGGTGAACGGTGTGCGTTTGTCCCTGATGAGCAAGCCGTGGCTGTGCATATACATCGTACACCCGATGTGAGCTTTTGGATATTGGTTTACGACTTCCCGACAGTTTTATCGACAACCTTCATCTCCTTCCTGAGATCACCAGAGCACCCGAGACAGCTCACTCTACCCGGCCGGGCGGAAGTGCTCGCAGGCGGCGTCGAGATCGTAAACAAAGGCGGGGGAAGCGTGGTGGAGTGAAAGCTAAGCTAAAGCTAACACCACACCGGCTCTCTTTACCCAGCATCTTCCTCGCCAATGTTCAGTCACTGGTAAACAAAATGGAGGAGATTCGACTCCGCATTACACACAGCATGAAACTTCGGAACTGTAATGTCATGATCTTCACGGAAACATGGCTACACAGCGGCATTCCGGACAACGCTATTGATCTAGCGGGACGACACACACTCCGGGCGGATAGGACATTAGATGGCTCCGGTAAGACCAGAGGCGGTGAATTGTGCATTTATGTTAACAAAGCTTGGTGCACGAACTCTGTTATTGTCGAGAGTCATTGTTCAGCTAACCTGGAGTTTCTCATGGTTAAATGTAGACCGTTTTATCTACCACGGGAGTTCACTTCCACCATTATTACAGCAGCTTACATTCCCCCCGATGCTGATGCTAAGCTCGCTATGAAAGAACTTTATGCGGCCATCAGTAAACAACAGACTGTTCACCCGGAAGCTGCGTTTATTGTTGCGGGAGATTTTAATCACTCAAACTTAAAGGCAGTGCTTCCAAAGTTTCATCAGCATGTTTCATGTCACACCAGAGGGAACAAAACTTTAGACCATGTACACACAAACATGGCTAGAGCTTACGTTGCGACCCCCCTCCCCCACCTGGGACAGTCAGATCACCTTTCTTTGTTTCTCACCCCCAAATATGCACCCCTCATCAACCGGGTAAAGCCATCAGTGAGAACCATCAAGGTGTGGCCTGCAGAGGCAGATTTCACACTTCAGGAAAGGTTTTCACACACAGACTGGAGTACATTTGCTTCTCAAGCCACCGGTGACACTCTCACAGACATCGACTGCTACTCCTCCTCTGTACTGGATTACATCAGTTCAACCATAGACAGTGTTACTACCCAGAAACAGATCATCACATACCCAAATTAGAAACCATGGATGAACAAGGAGGTGCGCCTCCTGCTGAAGGCACGCACTACTGCCTTCAGGTCAGGTGACGCTCAGGCCTACAGCACATCCAGAGCTAACCTGAAGAGGGGCATCAAAGAGGCCAAGCACTGCTACAAGCAAAAGATAGAGGAACATTTTTCCAACTCTGACCCTCGACACATGTGGCAAGGCATCCAGGCCATCAGTGATTAAAAATCCTCACACTCCACCCCCGCTGCCACTGATGTCCTCTTTTTGAATGAGATTAATGACGTTTATGCTCGCTTTGGGAGAGACAACAAAGAAACTGCCACCAAGCTCAAACTCTCGGCTGATCACTCTCCATTCACACTCTCCTCCACAGATGTCTGCAATGCACTGAGCCGGATCAGCGCACACAAAGCCGCTGGACCAGACAACATCCCTGGACGCGTACTCAGGGCATGTGCTGAGCAGCTTGCTGGGGTCTTTACTGACATCTTCAACCTGTCTCTTGCCCAAGCAGCTGTTCCCAATTGCTTTAAATGCACCTCCATTGTGCCAGTGCCAAAACACTCCAACCCAACGTGCCTGAACGACTACCGCCCTGTAGCACTGACACCCATTGTCATGAAGTGCTTTGAGCGGCTGGTCCTGACACACCTGAAGGACTCTCTGCCATCCACATTAGACTCTCACCAGTTTGCCTACCGCAGCAATAGGAGCACAGAAGATGCAGTTTCCATGGCACTGCACTCTGTGCTCACACACTTGGACAATAAGAACACGTATGCTGTTTGTTGACTTCAGCTCAGCATTCAATACCATCATTCCCTCCAAGCTAATAGCCAAACTTGTAGATCTGGGCATTAACACCTCCACCTGCAACTGGGTCATGGACTTTCTGACCAACAGACCCCAGCAGGTTCGATCTGGCTCCACACTCAACACTGGTGTACCACAGGGCTGTGTGCTGAGCCCCTTCCTCTACTCCCTCTTCACCTCCGACTGCAGGCCTGTGAATGGATCTAACTCCATCATCAAGTTTGCAGATGACACTTCCGTGATCGGTCTCATCACCAACAATGATGAGACTGCCTACAGGGAGATCCAGCACCTAGCCACATGGTGCAATAACAATAACCTGCTCCTTAATACCTCCAAGACAAAGGAGCTTATTGTGGACTTCAGGAAGGAGACAAGAAGCACACATGACACCACCCACATCAATGGGATGGCTGTTGAGCGCGTCTCCAGTTTCAAGTTCCTGGGGATCCACATCTCGGCGGACCTGTCCTGGGCTATCAACACCTCCAGCCTAGTCAAGAAGGCTCACCAGCGCCTCTTTTTCCTGAGGACACTTAAGAAAAATCAGCTCTCCTCGGATATCCTGGTGAACTTCTACCGCTGCGCAGTAGAAAGCATCCTGACCAGCTGTGTCACAGTCTGGTATGGGAGCTACTCTGTTGCAGAGCGTAAGGCACTGCAGCGGGTGGTGAAAACTGCCCAGCGCATCACAGGGACTTCACTCCCAGCCATGGAGGACATTCAAAAGAAACGCTGTCTGCGTCGAGCTCGCAGCATTCTTAAGGATTCCTCTCATCCGGCCCATAGACTGTTTACTCTTCTGCCCTCTGGCAGGCGTTTCAGGTGCCTCCGGACCAGGACCAGCAGACTAAAGAACAGCTTTTTTTCCTAGAGCTGTCTCTTTACTGAACTCTGCCACTCACTGATACACTACCACATTTTCCTCACACTTCGTTATTTCTCTAATGGACTGTCTACTCACTGGGACACTGATCATTTCTCACCCCACACTTTGTTATTGCACGGACTGTTTACACAAACCTTTGCTCATTTGCACACTGCTCTTCCTTGTATTGCTGCTCATCATTAACTTATTTACCATTGTATATATACCCGTTCTCTGTTCATAGTAATAACAATGTATTATGTTCACTTTTCACATCCTTCTGTAAATCTCTGTGTATAGTAATAGGCATCTGTATATTATGTCCACAGTACATATACATACATATATATATATATATATATATATATATATATATATATATATATATATATATATATATATATATATATATATATATACATCTTTATATTATTGTTCATAGTACATATATATTCATATTCATCTGTAATTATTCTCATAGTACATATATATTAATCTGTATATTATGTTCTTAGCACATATATATTCACCTGTATACTACATTTATAGTACATATACATCTTAAAATTACTGTTTATAGTCTATATTATCATTCTATTTAACTATGTAAATCATGTAAAAACTGTATATCCTGCACTTGCTGTTATTGCACTCTGGTTAGACCCAAAGTGCATTTCGTTGCCTTGTACTTGTACATGTGTAATGACAATAAAGTTGAATCTAATCTAATCTAATCTAATGATGAAATCGCAGATGTGGTAACGCACATGGTCCGAATAGCACGTTAGTAGAATTAATCTCAAAATTTGTATACCACCTCGTATAAAAAATTATTTTGACCATTAAACTCTAGATGTGAGCCTAGTAAATTTTGGAAAGGACTGATTACTGATGTGTGCAATTTCTGTATTTACTGTGCAAATTCTGACTGTTTTCAACATTGCCCCATAGTCTATAAGTCGATATTATGTTACATCTGATTAGCAGGAAAAAAAAACAATTTAAATTCATTTGTACCAAATCACATCGGCTGTCTATGTGGACATTTTCGGCTTTGAATGAGTTGTACTCACCTCCAGAGATGAGATGTTGCTAATGAGCAGTATAAATCCTAATAATGCCAATAGCATAAAGATAAGTGATAATGTGGGTATGTGTTTCTTCATGGTTGGGTGCCAGGTAGCCAACAGCAATCTCACTATAAACATCTTTACCAACCTGACAAAGAGAAAATGAAACTAAATACACAGTAACATTGCTATGCCCTTTATGACTGTATGCTAATGTATACAAAACTATATCTTAGTTGATTGGAAATTGGGAAGGAATCTCATTACTTATTACCCAAGTAGGTTATCATTTTTTTTATACCTTTTGAAAACAACAACAATTTGATTTCTATATCAATTTATATCATTCATATTTGACTTTGACTCCTTTGGCGTGCCATGTGTAAAAAGACTAATACTTTAAATACCATTGGATACCAGTGAATACTTTGAGATAGTGGCAAATTGTGTTGAGTGGTTAAATGTGGCATAGCCCTTTAAGGAGTAGGTGGGGTTTCGGGGGTTAGGTGAAACATAGACGGAAGTAGACAGGTAGAGAGAAACAAGAAGGAGAAAATAAAAAACGTGTTCTGTTACACAAACTGTTTTGGTGTTGTGTCCGTCCTTGACACAATCTATATGGTGTCAGAAGTTTTACAACATGGCTCAAGGACTCCGTTGTATTGATCCGCTAATTTTCGAAGAGCATATAGCTCACAGCTGGAGCAAATTTGAAAAGGAATGGCGAATATATTGCAATGCTGGTCTGTCAGACAAATCAAAGAAAGTGCAGGCATATACTCTGCTGAATTTAGCAGGTCCCGATGCGGTGGAAAAATCTGAGGCTTTCACATTCGCTGAGGAAGAAGACAGAGAAGATCCCGATGTATTACTGCAGAGGCTTGCTGAACTCTGCTTGCCCACAAATAATATAATAATGGACAGACATGTCTTCAACACCACCAATCAAAAGCCTGGTGAGTCTATTCAGTCGTATGTTTCTACAATCAAAATACTAGCAAAAAAAAAAAATGCGACTTTGGAACTTTAAACGATGAGCTAATACGCGACCGTGTCATTTGTGGGATTGAAAGGTGACGGCGTGCGCAAACAGCTGCTCCACGAAAAAAAATACTCACGCTGGACTCCGCAGTCAATATATGTTTATTACATGAACAGTCTGAGAAGAGCATGAAAGAACTAAAACACGAACCTGACGTATGTGTAGTGCAAGATCACTGCATAAACTGTAACAGATACCACGCCCCTGACAAACTTAAGTGCTCTGCTGCAGTGCAACAATTGTGGTAAATGGAACCATTTTGCAAAGTGCTGTAGATCAGCTCCATCATTTAAAACAGCACCTCGCTCCCGAAGCCGTGATTACACCATCCTCCTTTCTGGCCCACATCAAACTTGACCCTGACAAGACTATAGCCATCCGCCAAATGACAAAACCTGATGACAAACAGGCTTTGCAACGATTGCTTGGCATGACAAACTATCTATCAAAATTCATTCCACACTATAGTGATGCCAATTCAATTCAGTTCAATTCATTTTTATTTGTATAGTGCTTTTAACAATTAACATTGTCTCAAAGCAGCTTTACACAGATAATGTGGTGATTAAAAATGAATATATTCTTTATGAGTAAGTTTGTCCCTGATGAGCAAGCCGGTGGCGACTGTGGCAAGGAAAAACTCCCCGAGATGGCATAAGGAAGAAAGCTTGAGAGGAACCAGACTCAAGAGGGAACCCATCCTCATCTCGGTTACACCGAATGTCCATTTGTAGCAGATATACAATGTTGCGGGGTACATTGATGATGATCAGAAGCGAACTGTATTCCTGAGTCTGTGTAGGAGACTGTTGACATCAACTACAGTCCAATCCATCCTCAAAGCGCCCGTTCTACTCCGGAATTTCATGGAACCACCCTAGACGTTGATGAGAAACCGTCCCCAGCTGCACAGAGTGGCCTCCAGGCGAAGAGAACACTATCCAGAGGCAGGCCTGGACGAAGTGGGGAGATCCACGGAGGGGAGAGGGGCAGGAACAGTGGTCACTGGAGCCTCAGGAGCATGTTTAACTCGACAGAGAGAAAGAGAGAGAGAGAGAGAGAGAGAGAGAGAGAAGAGGGTGACAGGAAGAGAAGGATATGGATTATTAAGTGTACCTATTGTTGTATGAGAGTTAAAGTCACTGTGCAGTTTGGACTCCGGCAAGACTCGCTATGGCAGCATAACTAAAAGAGAACCAGAAGGCAACACAGACATGAGGGATCTCTGGGATAAGAGATGACCCACCACACCACCATCAACAAACCTGAGTGAACGTGTGAGTGTGGGGGGACGACAGCATACAAATATCCCAGTTCACCAAACACTCTATATCCATGATCCCTCCAGATCTGAGCCTTTACCTAAGAAAAAATCTACTGATTAAAGGCTTGACTGAATAAATATGTTTTCAACCTCGACTTAAACACTGAGACTGTGTCTGAGTCCCGAACACTGTTAGGAAGGCTGTTCCATAACTGTGGGGCTTTATAAGAGAAAGATCTGCCCCCTGCTGTAGTCTTCATTATTTGAGGAACCAACAGATAGACAGCACCTTTTGATCTAAGTAGGCATACTGGAGGATCATACTGGTACAGGAGTTCACTCAGATACTGCGGTGCGAGACCGTTAAGTGCTTTATACGTCAGTAGTAGTATTTTATAATCAATGCGAGATTGATTGGGAGCCAGTGTAGACTGATTAAAACAGAGTGATGTGGTCATATTTCCTAGATCTAGTGAGGACTCTTGCTGCTGCATTCTGAACCAACTGAAGCTTATTTATGCACTTACTCGCACACCCAGACAGTAAAGCATTACAGTAGTCTAATCTAGAAGTAACAAAAGCATGAACTAGTTTTTTTGCATCCTGTAACGACATCATATTTCTAATTTTAGCAATATTTCTAAGGTGAAAGAAGGTGATCCTGGTAATATTATTCATGTGAGCCTCAAAGGAAAGACTAGGGTCAATAATAACACCAAGGTCTTTGACAGCCATACACGCTGAAACAGAAACACCATCCAGAGATGCTACGTAATCGGAAAGTTTGCTTCTAGCTGCATGTGGTCCTAGTAAAAGTACTTCCGTCTTATCTGAGTTGAGCAGAAGAAAAATATCGAGCATCCACTGTCTAATGTCCTTTACACATTTCTCAACAATGTTAAGCTGATCTCTCTCATCTGGCTTTGCTGAAATATACAGCTGTGTATCATCAGCATAGCAACGGAATTTAATACCATGTTTATGAATAATTTCACCAAGAGGCAGCATATATAAAGAGAAAAGCAGAGGGCCTAAGACAGATCCTTGAGGAACACCAAACTTTACCTCAGAGAGTGTGGAGAACTGACCATTTACATCAACAAACTGATAGCGATCAGTCAAATAAGACCTGAGCCAAGAGAGAGCTGTTCCCTTTATTCCAACAACGTTCTCAAGTCTAGCAAGTAGTATAGTGTAATCAATGGTGTCAAAAGCTGCACTAAGGTCGAGCAAAACAAGTAAGGAGACAAAACCCTGATCAGAGGCCAATAACAGGTCATTTACCACCTTAACTAGTGCCGTCTCGGTGCTATGATGAGGCCGAAATCCTGACTGATACATTTCAAAAATGTTATTCATAAGTAGGTGTGAGCATAACTGCTGTGCTACAACCTTTTCTAAATTTTTGGATATAAAGGGGAGATTTGATATTGGTCTGTAGTTGGACAGCTGACATGGGTCAAGGTCAGGTTTCTTAATTAGGGGGTGGATAACTGCCAGTTTGAAGGATTTTGGTACAAAACCAGTGCTAATGGAAGAGTTTATTATTTTTAAAACAGGTTCAATTACCTCTGAAATTATCTGTTTAAAGAAACTTGTAGGCAAGGGATCGAGAATGCAGGTTGATGATTTTGATGAGGAAATTTATGAAATTAAGTCATTCTCATGAATAGGAGTGAAGCTTTGTAATTGATTATATTGTCTGTTATAATTACACTGCTGTCTACAGGGTTACTTGTAAAATAATTTGGATTTATATTAACTGTCTGGATTTTTTGCCTGATGTTTTAAAAAAGTTCATGAAATCATTACTACCTAATGATGGTGTGCATGTGAGTGCAGTGCTTTTATTCAAATGTTAATTTTGCTACCGTGCTGAATAAAAATCTAGGATTATGCTTGTTATTGTCTATGAGGGTGGAGAAATATGCTGATCTAGCAGCACTACGAGATTTTCTATAATTTAGGAGGCTCTCCTTCCATGCTATTTGAAATACTGTTAATTTTGTTTGACGCCATTTACGTTCTAATTTTCGAGTGGTCTGTTTTAAGGTGCGTGTATGATCATTATACCACTGTGCAAATTTTTTCTCCCTGATCATTTTGGTCTTAAGGGGAGCTACATCATCTATAGTATAATGTAATGTTGATTCTAGGTATTCAGTGGTATTCAGTGGCCCAGTCGAGCTCTGCAGGGTCAGACGGAGATCTATCTAATGTTTTCTGGAAGATTGTTAATAAAACGCGCTGCTGTAGCTAAACGCGCTAAAGTACGCTTAACACGATAACGTGGTGAGTTAGTAATGCAATGACTGAGGCAGATTTTAAAAGAGATGAGATAATTGTCTGAAATAGCTTCAGACTGTGGAATTATGACTAAGTTTTTTATTTTTAATCCAAATGTTAACAACAAATCGGGAGTGTGTCCACCACTATGAGTGGGTCCTATAACATTCTGATTAATTCCAACTGAATCTAGAATGGACACAACTGCTGCTCTTAAGGAGTCTTCCTGATTATCAAAATGAATGTTAAAGTCACCAACGATTAATGCTTTGTCTAAAGAAGTAGCAAAATTTGTGATAAAATCTGCAAATTCTATGAGAAAATCAGAGTAGGGCCCTGGGGGTCTATAAATAATAATTAGTGGAATTGACTGACTGGACCTGCTTTCGGACACTGAATATTTTATGCTGGTGTAAAGAACTTCAAATGTTTTACATTTGTGTTTGTTTAGTCTTTTGTGTGACCCTTAGATTATTATTATAAATAGCTGCGACTTCACCTCCTCTGCCATTTAGACGGGGTTGGTGTATGTAACTATACCCAGGAGGACTCACTTCATTTAATGCTAAAAATAAATTCGGTTTAATCCACGTTTCTGTCAAACACATTATTTTAAACTCCTGGTCGGTAATAATTTCGTTTATAGTAAGCGCTTTAGACGTGATAGATCTAATATTCAGCAATCCTATCTTTAGATCAGAGGTGCTGGCTGTGCGTTCAGTCCTATTTAATTTAATGTTAATCAGGTTACTAAAACAGACTTTCTGAGAATTCCTATATTTTGGTTTCGATCGGGGGACAGACACAGTCTCAATTTGGTGGATCCTGAGTGACGACTCTGTGCAGCTAGCAGACGGTCGGTTTAGCCTGTCTGTCTGCTCCCTGGCCTTGGCTCTAGACAGTCACTTGTTAACTAGTGCTGTTCTGAGACTATGACCTATACTACAAGAAATGAGAGCAGCACCTTCCCGAGTGGGATGGATACCGTCCCGCCCTAACAGGCCATCCTTGCCCTCAAAAATGCTCCAATTATTAATGAAGCCCACATTGTTTTTGGAGAACCACTCGGACATCCAGCAGTTCAGCGACCATAACCTGCTGTAGGCTACATCGCCACGTCGTATTGGGATGGGGCCAGAGCATGGTACTGCATTGAATTGAATTGAATTAAATTGATGTCACAGGCCCTTTACGTGCACTGTTAAAGCAAGATATCGAATGGTCCTGGCAGGAGTTGAAGGATTCTGCCTTCCAGAAACTGAAAGATGCCGTATCCAGTCCCCCAGTTCTGCAATATTTTGATATTACTAAACCCGTTGTCCTTTCAGCTGACGCTTCCCAACATGGACTGGGTGCTGTATGTCCAGCATGGTGCCTCTGTTGCTTTTTCCTTACACTCCCTGACATCCACTGAATTTTGTTATGCCCAGATTGAAAAAGAGATGCTAGCACCAGTGTTTGTGACACAGAAGTGTCATGACTTCATCTATGGCCGACCCATCACCGTGGAAACAGATCACCAGCCCCTCATTACGATTCTAAAAAAGCCATTGCACACCACCTCGTCACGTCTGCAAAGCATGATGCTCAAGCTTAAACGGTACAGTCTTAATGTGATCTACAAACAAGGCAAGGAACTTTTCGTGGCTGATGCTATGTCACGTGCTCATCTCGCTTCCACTGAGCCTCCTCTTTCAGACGAGCTGCTAGAGGTCATGACGCTTCATGTTCTCTCGTCTCAACGGACAGAAGAACTCCTCTATGTTGTTAGATCTGATCCGTTGTGCCAAAGACTTGTGGACATGATAATGCATGGCTGGCCAAGCTCTTTCAAAGAGCTTTCACATGACCTCTGCCCGTTCTTTGCAATGAGGGAGGAATTTGTCTTCGAGGGTGGTCTGATCTTTCGAGGACAAAAACTCCTGATACGACCCTCGTTACAGAGTTACTATTTGACCCACCTACATCAAGGCTATCCAGGCCTGGTGGCCACAAAGTGCAGGGCGAAGGATCAAAGAGATCCTCTATTTAGATTAGAAGGTTTAATTTTTTGTTGCATGGTAGTTCTCAGGGTCTGGCCTCATGAAGTTGCATGGCAGTTCTCAGGGTCTGGGATCATGAACAGATCTGACCATCCTTACAAAAGTGTACCTAGGACAGAAAGATTGGTGAAGTGGTGATAAGGAGGTGATGGGTAGGTGTGGTGTCAAGGAGAGGAATGTGGAAGGGCAGATAGTGGTAGATTTTGCAAAAAGGATGGAAATGGCAGCGATGAATACTTATTTAAAGAAAAAGAAGGACCATAGGGTGACGTATTTGTGGTGAAAAGTGTACACAGGTGAACTATGTTTTGTCAGGTTCGAGAGCGGGTCTCGAACCCTGGTTGCTAGAGCGAGCGGCAGACATTCTAGCAGCCTGCCACGAGGAGGGGTTGGAAGCTGACTGTAGATACACACTAGAGATGTGCAATGGCATAATTTCTTTTAATAAATATAATAAGTCCAACAAACAAGCTCGAGAAAAGAGCACCAGAAATGAACCCAGGCAGAGTGGGTTATGACTTCTTGTTGTTAGTCTAGGGTTTGAAGCTGTAACATTCATACTGTGATCATTCTGTGGATAGGCAGGGGAAAAGGACACGTAAACCAAATATAGTACAAAAGGTTTATTCAACCATGGGGAAGGAAGTGACGACTTATATACAATATTTACACATCCGAGATAGAAAAACAAGAGGGTTATGGTCGGTATATACGATGATGGGTAAACTACTGGATTCGATATATACCTCAAAATGTTGTATAGCAAGCAACAATGCAAGAGTT
>JAAIIK010019250.1:0-21050 GCA_014706435.1 Silurus glanis | reverse complement strand
GACTTTCCACTCTTCATCCTCTTAATCGCTGCTCTCACTTCCTCCTTACTAATCCTATCCACTTCCTGCTTTACTAACTCCACATCATCCAACCTTCTCTCTCTCTCATTTTCCTCGTTCATCAGCTGCTCAAAATACTCCCTCCATCTTCTCAACACACTCTCCTCACTAGTCAACACATTTCCATCTCCATCCTTTATTGCTCTAATTTGTAACACATCCTTCCCAGCTCGATCTCTCTGCCTGGCCAATCGGTACAAATCCTTTTCTCCTTCCTTAGTGTTCAACCTCTCATACAGCTCCTCGTATGCCTTTTCCTTGGCTTTCGCCACATCCCTCTTTACCTGCTGCCGCATCTCCTTGTACTCCTGCCTACTTTTCTCATCACCCTGTCGATCCCACTTCTGTTTTGTTAACCTCTTTCCCCTTATGCTCTCCTGCACTTCCTCATTCCACCACCATGTCTCTTTCTCTTCCTTTCTATTTCCAGATGTCACACCAAGAACCTTTCTAGCTGCCTCCCTCATCACTCCTGCAGTAGTTTCCCAATCATCCAGCACCTCTTCACCACCACCGAGCCTCTGTCTGACCTCTTCCCTGAACCTCACACTACACTCTTCCTCCTTCAGTTTCCACCATCTTATTCTTCTTTCAGTCCTCACTCTCCTCCTCTTTTTCTTCGCCTCCAAAACCATCCTACAGACCACCATCCGATGCTGTCTAGCTACACTGTCCCCTGCCAACACCTTACAGTCTCCAATCTCCTTCAGGTTGCATCTCCTACATAGAACATAGTCCACCTGTGTGCACCTTCCTCCACTCTTATAGGTCACCCTATGATCCTCCTTCTTCTTAAAATACGTGTTCACCACTGCCATTTCCATCCTTTTAGCAAAATCTACCACCATCTGCCCTTCCACATTTCTCTCCTTTAGACCATACCTACCCATCACCTCCTCATCACCTCTGTTCCCCTCACCTACATGTCCATTAAAGTCTGCCCCAATCACCAATCGTTCATTTCTAGGTACACCATCTACCACTTCATCTAATTCACTCCAGAATCTTTCCTTCTCCTCCATCTCACAGCCGACTTGTGGAGCATAGGCACTGATGACATTTATCACCATCCCTTCAACTTCCACCTTCACGATCATCACCCTATCACAAACTCTCTTCACCTCCACTACACTCTTACTGTACTCTTCCTTCAGAATCACCCCTACACCATTTCTCTTTCCATCCACACCATGATAGAACAGTTTAAACCCACCTCCAATGTTCCTGGCCTTACTCCCTTTCCACTTGGTCTCCTGAACACACAACATATCTACCCTTCTCCTCTCCATCATATCAGCTATCTCTCTCCCTTTACCAGTCATAGTGCCAACATTTAAAGTACCAACCCGAACCTCCACTCTCCTACACTTCTCCTTTCCCTGTCGCCTCTGTAGACGTCTTCCTCCTCTCCTTCTCCTCCTTCGGCCAACAGTAGCCCAATTTCCACCGGTACCCTGTTGGCTAACGATACCTGTGGCGGTCGTTGTTAACCCGGGCCTCGACCGATCCGGTATGAAATTCTCAATCGTGACCCGCATATTTGATTTGGCACATGTTTTACGCTGGATGCCCTTCCTAACGCAACCCTCCCCATTTATCCGGGCTTGGGACCGGCACTAAGAGTGCACTGGCTTGTGCCTCCCTAATGGCTGGGTTAATGATTATGCTGTAAATAAAAATGTGAAAAAAAAAAAGATTTTAATAAATATTTTTTTAACGTTGATGAATAAATCCAATCACCAGTGTGGCAGATTTAAGTTTCACTTTCCATTATCCATATAAATACCCTATTTGTGAGACAGTAAATCATATATATTACTAGTAGAAGTAGAGTGGATTTTAACAACTATATTTATACTAATGCAAATATGTATATACAGGTAGTCGTCGACTTACGACCACGATTGGGACCGACAGACCGGTCGTAACACGATTGGTCGTAAGTAGAGTAGGCTATATGTACAGTACTGTGAAATGATGCCGGAAGCTGGTAAAAAAATAACGTACGCCGCGGCTAGCGATTGTGGTCGTAAGTTGCATAGGTTGTAAGTCGACGACTACCTGTAATGCATTACAATTTTTGTGATTTGCAATCACCAGAAAAACCCACACAATTAGCAGCATCATTGTGTACTTTAGTCTGGTACTAAAAACACAGGAAGGCCTGTGTTAAATTTTAATGATGGAATTGTTCCCATCAACAGTGTTTTGTAGGTATGTTTCATGTTTGTTTAGTGTTTATTCTTCCAGACTTCCAGTACAACAACAACAATACAAGGGATAACAATATATATGCAACCTAACCCTAACCCTAAGCCATTGAACCAAATTTTTTAAAGAAGTCAGCTATCAAAATCTTCCAGTAAATTAGAAACATGAAAACATAGTCAGAACAAACACTACCATAACTCAACAAAACACTATATATATATATATATATATATATATATATATATATATATATATATATATATATATATATATATATATATACACAGTTTTACAAATTTGGTTCAAAGGCTTACTAGCAAGAAGATGGTGGAGGTTGGGTTTTATGAGGCAGTTGTAGCTCAGAAAGGTCATACTTGGGCATGAAGTCACCTAGGTGTCTTCAATTTGGCTTTCAGTGCTGCAGGTGTGGTTTGCAGTGTATAAAGAGTGGTTGGGGGCTGATATAGCTCCACTGGCCAGATCATTCGAAAGGAGTAGAATTTAAGGGTAAGCGTCAAGATTATAAGATGCAGTTGCTGTGTGTTCAATAGAGGGAGAGAAAAAAAATGACCTTGCTGCCAAGAGTTGCAAGCCAGTGCCTCTTCAGGAAATTCTGCTCATCTCTCTACAGTGTGCCAGCATTGCTGCTTGCTTCAATCCAGACCTCGCTGCTATGCCATTCTGCTTTTGATGTTAGCCAACATGTTGCTTTAATTTATTAGATTAGATTCGATTAAACTTTATTGTCATTGTGCAGAGTACAAGTACAGGGCCAATGAAATGCAGTTAGCATCTAACCAGAAGTGCAAATAGCAATCTATATAAATAAATCTAATATAAATATATAAATATACAATAAACTAATTAAGAAAGTTATTATTTTAAAAGTGATCATAACAGTGCAGTGATGATAACAGTGTTGCATTTGTGTAAGAGAATGTGCAGCAAATAGGCACTAACAGTAAGAGGCATTATGGAAAACGATGTAAGTGAATAGTATGGAAACATGTTAGTGTACAGTGCTGTCTTTATGAGTATAGTTAAGTTGGCTAAGTTGGATGTAGAGATCAGTATTTATTTACAGAGTTTAGTAGTCTGACAGCCGAGGGAAAGAAACTGTTCCTGAATCTGCTGGTGCGACAGCGAAGGCTTCTACCCAGATGGGAGAGAAGTAAACATTCCATTGCTGGGATGAGATGTGTCTTTGATAATATTTCAACCCTTTGTAGGCAGTGATTGCGGTGAATGTCTCTGACTGAGGATAGCCAAACAGTAGTGATGTGTTTTCACCACCCGTTGGAGGGCATTTTGATCTTAGACAGTACAGTTGCCATACCACACTCTGATGCAGTTTGTTAAGATGCTTTCAAATGTGCATCCATAGAAATTCAGCAGGGTATGGAGAGCTTTCTTTAGCTTCCTAAGGAAGTAAAGGCACCTTGTGCCTTGTGCCTTTTTGATAAGAGTGGCAGCGTTAAGGGGCCAGAAAAGATCCTCTGAGATATGGACACCCAGGAAGATGAAGCTAGTCAAACGCTCCACTTCAGTCCCATCAATTTAGATTAGAGTGTGTGTGTCCTATCTTGGTCTGCCAGTTGTCTACAATCAGCTCCTTGGTCTTTTCAGTGTTGAGTGCCTGTATTCACTTTTGTTTTGAGGGGATAGCCACTATATTAAACTGGCCTAAAGGTTTGTGGACATTATTGTTGTAGTGCAAGTAAAAAGTGCACAGAAACCCTGTTTAATTTTTGCTCTGGAACAATGTTTAAAAAATGTACACTGTTTTAAATCAGTAGAGAAGAAGTTTAAGTTGGTAAATCATTCAAATGCATTTTTTGGCCTGGCTGGCAGACTGATGTAACATGCAAAACCAGATGAGATGCTTTTACTTCAAAAAATTAAGAAATCATTTGGTCTTTGAAAATGTAAGCATTTTGGAATATATAACTGTAGTGAACATAACTTCAAAAGTGCAGCCCATTCTACAATTATTTGAAGTTTAATAAACCAAATGCTAAGTTAATTTAACTTGTAAATACTTTGTGATATGAACCGCTCTGTGAAGTTACTCCACTTAATTCCTTAAACCAAGTTAAACCTTTTTTAATTCATTAAGTTATTTATATAAAAAACAAGCATGGACAAGAAACATCATACCTTGCCTTAAAGTTTGGTTAGTTTCGTTAAGAGAATGTTTGCATATTATGAGAATTATTATTATAATATAAATATTTATATTTTTAGGCCGGACCAAGTAACATGATCAAGAGATAGTGCGGTTGATCTAAACAATGTTCAGACGGTTATTACGGCATCTACTAAATAATAATAAAAGGGAAATCAGTTTGAAACGTTTATCAGACCATGTATTCTGCCATAACGATTCCAAACAATTCTAGACAGCGCAGTACAGAAGGCTTACGTAGTGCTGCTGAGAAGATCCAAGACCATGTTTATTAAAAGAAAAGCAAAAGAACCCAAAGTTCCCACCAGAACACAGTTCGTAGAAACGTCGTTTGATGTGTCGCGTCTCGTCTCCGGCCTAAGGAAATATTTTTGCCTTCACCATATCCGTACCATGAAACAATCGTGTGATTTCCTTGTGTTTGTACAG
Organism: Silurus glanis; assembly: GCA_014706435.1. Lineage (NCBI taxonomy): Eukaryota > Metazoa > Chordata > Actinopteri > Siluriformes > Siluridae > Silurus > Silurus glanis. The sequence continues at coordinate 16,165 of JAAIIK010019250.1, read as the reverse complement.
AATATGTTTGTGTATTTGTATCTGCACTGCAGGTGTTTAAGGATGTCGGTGAAGTTGCAATTTGACTCTCCATCAGAAGGTGGTATGGTGCAGAGGAGTTGTTCCTTCACTGGAGTCAACACACTTACTGGCAGACATAGGTAAGTTTTTTTATTATTTAATTAATTTTTATTTGTATAGTGCTTTTAACAATGAACATTGTCTCAAAGCAGCTTTACACAAATAAAATTCGTTTTTATATATTACAAAAGGTTTGCAATCTTGTATAAGTTTCTTCTGCACATGTATCTGTATGTTTTTATGTTTGGGTTTTGGGAGTTATATAGTTATTAAGTCATTTATTATTAATCTATACTGAAATGACTGAGTGCCCATGTGTAGGAGGAGACAGGGGGCATTTTAGTAAACTTGCATCGTTCCAAATAATTATATAAATAGCCCAAAAATAAACTCATTTCCAATCAGATAACTTCTGAAAGGGTACATTTAGATTAGAATATCTTGAGACGATACTTTAGTTAAGTAAATTTGAGCCGGAATTCACGCTGTTTTCATTATAACAGTATTGACTGTGTTTATAAAAATATTATAATATTGTATATAATATCAATATCAATTAGACTATTGTGCACAAAAGTTTAGTCAGTATTGCCCTACAAGGATAATGTCAACATGCTTTGGATGATTGCTAAGTAAAAAAGAGGCATTTAAAATTTTTCTGATGATGTAGATTTTTTGTTGAGCCATGCTGCTGTTAATGTTGTTTAGGTCCCACTTATTTAGGCTGATGATTTGTGCCTAGTGTCAGATAAAGAAATATAAAACTGCAGGAAAGTGCAGCATTTATAAAGATTGCATAAGAAACCAGAAACAAAGAAAAAATAGGCACAGATCAGGTGATTTATAAAGAAACAAACAACAGGGGACACACAAGTTAACAACAATGTAACTGTCAGGGATCCACCTGCCACGCCCCTCTTTTGTGGCGCTCATGCCTACGCTCTCCCTGAAGCTCCAGGTTTAACCACGCACACCTGGGGCTCGTTGTCTCTCATGCCTCCGCTCTCTCTGGAGCTCCAGGCTTAACTATGCACACTTGAAGCTCATCATCACTCCATCCCGCTCCTACATAAACCCCTCACTCACATTCACTCCCTGTTCGTTATTGCATGTGTTGGGCTCTATGTACGGCTGAATGTATGGGTTCTTTGTTTACCGTTCCATTCGGGCTCCGCTATCCGGTACCGGCTGCGCTTCTGCTCCGTGCATCTCCGATCCGCTACGCTTCTCCCCAAGCGCACCTCGGACTCTCTTAAAGGACTTGTGTGTGCGTGTGTGTGTGTGTGTGTGTGTGTGTGTGTGTGTGTGTGTGTGCGCGTGTGTGTGCGCGTGTGTGTGTGCTGGTGTATATCTCTCTCACTCACTCTTGTCAATAAAGCCAGAGCGAGCTGTACTCCGGCTTCCGCCTCCCGTTTCACTCGCACCCTGACAGTAACAATTAGAGGTTTGTTAAATGTCAATGAAAACTTGGACCATAGTCACACTGTCTGAGCTGATCAAATGGCTCAATAACAAGATGGTGCACTGAAATTTGCAATTTTCTAATTTTATGTAAAGCTGATGGAAAGAACTTTGAGTCTTTTTTATAGCTTGGGTCACTTGCTACAATTGTATGGACAGAGTGAAAGAGTTGATCAGAATGTCATTGATTAAAGAAATAGCAAATTTTCCCAGCATGTCTTTTAGCACATAATTTATTAGGCACTGGAAGACAGAGGGGGTGCTAGATAGCCATTGTGTCATGAAAAGGTATTTGTAGTGTGGTACTAACCACCATCTTCTGCTCATTCCCCTCCTGGTTGTGCTAATGTTAAATGAACTGAATCAGGACATAGAACTGAATGAATTGTAATGTGCATGCTTTAAACTGCAATGTATATGCTGTAAACTGTAAACTTCTAGTGATACAGAAACTGGGATGGACTCACTGTTTGGATATGAAGCTTGGAGCTTCTACCTGGTGAGAAATTGCTCTGGTTGAAATGATCAGCACCTCCACAGTAGAAACAGTATGGCTACAGTTATTTATTTATTTATATCCATGGCTGAATACAGCCTTTAACACTGGAGTGTTTTAGCCACTCCCAATGATGAAAATGTGGAATTTAGGGGTTGGGGCAGCTCGGCACCTTGTAAGCGTGTAAACCCAGGAAGCGGCACCATCTTGAGAGTATTAGAAATTGCTGCTTGCTGGTTTGACTCCTCTGCTCTTCTGCTTCAACCATGTTGTTAGCAAACTATTCTGCAATGTAAAGCATTCAAGGACAGATTGCAGGACAGTGTTGCATTAAAGAAGATTGCAGATAAATCCAAATCAAAAACACAAAATAAAAAATAAAAACAAGTACACACCAGGTGGTTCACAAACAGATTCAAAAACAGGCTAAAAGCAGATTAGCAACAATGTAATAATTGGAAAAACCAAAGCTTGGTAACCATCAATTTAAACTTTTTAACAGAGAGAATATACTTTGCATAGTTTTTGTGAATGAGCGTCTCCATAAACAGTGTCTTTCTGCATTTGTGTGTGTGAGATTGAGCACAGGTGTGAAAAACCGGGTGATTATGAGCATAAGAAGGTGAAAGAGTCTTAAAAGTATGAGTTTAAAATGGCTAGAAAGTTGTGAACAGAGAAAAGAGGATGCATACCGGTGTTGTACTTCAAACTGAATTATTTGATGTCTGTGGCCTGTGGTAATGTTTACATTTTAGAGCTGTTGTCATCCACTGGCTGATAAGAGTCACATTCAGAAATATTACATAATTATAGAATTTCCTGCCCGAAGTTTCGGAGCCATTGTATTGTTTACTTAGTGAGGTTTTCTTACATTCCTTCTCTTTCTGTCCTGTCCTGTTCTATCCTGTCCTATCTTGTCCTATCCCACCACCTACTCCATAGGTTCTCTTCTACTCGTAGTTCTCTGCGCACCAAAGGCCTGGCAGGAAAATCTCCAAGAATCCCCACTTCTGCTCAGGTAGTTGGCAACATTTGGAGACAGCAGCCTGAGCAGGTTGACAAAGTTTTTCAGGCTTTACAGAAAGGGCTCAAGTAAGTGCTATTTATTTTATTGTTATACACAACCACAGTATTGCAATTTTATTTAAAAACATAATAAAGAACCCAATGAAACATAAAGAGAATGCAGGGAAATAATTATTATGGTTTATTAGCTTAAATAAAAAGCTAGAGAAATTTACATTCGTTTATTTCTTACAGGGAGTATCTTGAAGGCCACAAGACAGAGCTGGAAATTCTCTTATCCCAGCAGAGAGACACAATAAGGAATTCAAGACTGGTTAGACTGTTTTCCATTTCTTTGTGATTTAGTATTCAGTATTTTAGGATAGAATTAAGCAAGAATGTGCACAATACCTCTTTTACAAAAAAATGCTGCAATTGACTGCAAGTAACAATTTTGTTTCTTAGGATTAGAATAGATAGATAGATAGATCGATCGATCGATCGATCGATCGATCTGTCATTGCATAGTACAGGTCCACAGCAATGAAATGCTGTATAGCATCTACGAGTAGTGCAAATAGTAGCAAATGTGCAAAGTGCAGATAAATATGTAGTATATGTACAGCATGCAATAATTATATGTAAAGATATGTATACAGTAAATATAAAGGCTATAGCAGCAAAAAACAATGTGCGATTTCTTTTTTTTTGTTTTTTTTTTTTGTTTTTTTTTTTTGTTTTTTTGCTTTGTTACTCGAGCAAAAAATTGAGGTACGAGCTCGAGACGCCGCTCCTAGATGGCGAAGCCAGAAAGCGAAGATTGTGACGAAAATTAAGATAAGCAAAGAAGAAAAAGTAAAAATTGTAAAGTTTAGGGATACGTAGTGTACAGGAGTGATAGTAAAAAACGAGTTTTCCCTCCGCCTCCGCTTATCGCCGCTACTCCCCCTCCACACACACACACACACACACACACACACACACACACCCCCCCCCCACCGGCGTTTTCATTAGCTCAAGTTGTCTCATCTCCAAGGAAAATACACTGAATAAAACCTTATTATATCTTTACATACTCTTATGTTTTTATACAAGATTTGTTATTTAGAAATGTATTTTCCAATTTAATAACATGAAACATAAAAACGGGGTGTCATTTTGAGGGTTGGAACGGATTAATGCCATTTTAAGTATTTTCAATATGGAAAACTGATTTGATGTGCGAGCAAATTGAGATACGAGCGCGTCCACGGAACGAATTAAACTCGTAGGTCAAGGTACCACTGTATTTCTCTCGGGATTTTATCTTTTGTCATTGTCGTGCGCCACCGGTGGGAGTTTTTCTCCCGATGCCATGCAGCTCAGAACACAGGTTGAGGTGCTTTTTTTTTTTTTTTTTCCATTCGGAAATTTCATTGGTCTAATGTTATGTTTTAAAACGGGGTTCAAAAACGTGGGGGAAAAAAGTAGCGGCTTATAGTCCGAAAAATACGGTAAATAGTTATAGGGCTATAGCTGTTAAAAATGTGCAGACACTGTTGTGAAGGTACAACAAGCAGAAGGTTACAAGGCTATGCCATGTCACCAAGATGTGCAGACAAATCTAGTTCTCTTTTTTATTATGCAAAATATAAATGTTTTGAAGCATTTTCTATTTATCTTTTAGGCTTTTTTCTATGATTTAGAAAAGGTAAGTTTTTCTTTAGTTCTGCTACATGCATATTTGGTTCTGTAACATACATGTTTTTTTTTTACATTTTCTTTGAATGTCTTCAAATCTCATTTGTCTAATTTTACCTAAAAACAGGAAATTAGAGCTTTGGAAAGATATATACGACGACTAGAGTTCCAAATTAGTAAGGTAAGACCAGATCTAAAACGTATATTATCCAACTGTTTATGAAACATCTAGTGCAATTATTGCAAAACACTTTGTCAATTGAGGTTGTCAAAACACATGACTTATGTGAAATGATAATATTTAAAGATAATTACTCAAATGTAATACATATAATACATAACACATAATGTTATATAGCATTGTACCTACACTGAAGGGGAAATGCACCCAAGCAAGAAATTATTTTAAAAGTAAACATTTTCTTATATTTTTTTTCTTGCATATTTCTTATGCAAGGCAACTATGCAGCAATCAACACAAAACATGATTATTGACAAGATTTTATTACAGAAAAATGGCCTGGTCCCTGCACGGATTGGATTTCTTTTCTGAATCGCATTATTTTTCACTTTAAATAACCATTATTAAAAAAAAACTCCATTACCATGTCATGAAAACATAATCAGGCTTTCATTTTAGAAAAGCCAGTACTAGTTCTAAAAATTTGCAGGCCAACATTGTGTATGTGTTCATATTTCATACAGGTAGAAGGGCAGTATGAGACATATTGTATCCAGTGGCGATTATGTCAAGGAGCTGTTAATATGAAGCGAGCATTTTCACTCTCTCCATCCTCACGGGCATCACGAGAGAGTCTACTGGAGCTAAACCGCAATCACAGACACAGTTTGGAGGTAAAAGTGCTCTCTCTCTCACACACACACAAACACACACACACACACACACACACACACACACACACACACACACACACTTTTGTCATTTAACAAAAAAATAAGGATTTTCAGGCTTGTTGAGCCTGTACATAAGAAATGCTGTAACTATTAATAAACTGTACACTTTGAAGACATACCTGAAAGTTGGACTAATAGATCATATAATAATAATTAACTCTGGTTTTTATTCAAGTAGTTTTATTAAAATAAGTTGTGGTTACAGGATATGTGTGAAATGGAAGGGGAGTTGGAGATTCTACTGGGAGAGTTGCAAATAAAAATGAAAGGTATAAATACTAGGTTGATATATAAATATATAAAAAAATATATATATATATATATATAATTATATAATTATATTAGTGTGTGTGTTTTATTTACTCAGTCTGTTCTTTCACTTTTTGTAATCTTTCTCTTTTTGTTTTTTTTGGCAGGTTTGATAGGTTTTGCTCGTCTCTGCCCTGGTGATCAGTATGAGGTAATTATGATGCTTGCATAAACCTATTCCAATCAGTCTTGCCACTTTTCATACTCAAATTATGTAAAATCCACACCACAGGAGGTATTGTCTTCAGGAGGGATCTATAGTGCTCTTCAGAATTATTGACACCCATTATAAAAATAAGTCAATCTATAAATAGTTTCACATGCAATAAGTGACCGTTTGAGCTTACATAGACATAGTATAATTTTATTCCACATTTACGTTTCTAAAAAAGAGCTCTTTAATATTTAGGGGCCCAAGCACCAAAGGTAAGGATTTTTAGATTTTGACTATTCACCAAATTAGTATGGAAAACAGAAACTCTTCTTCTTTTTTCTTTCGGCTGCTCCCATTAGGGGTCGCCACAGCGGATCATCCGTCTCCATACCACCCTGTCCTCTACATCTGCCTCTTTCACACCAACTACCTGCATGTCTTCCCTCACCACATCCATGAACCTCCTCCTTGGCCTTCCTCTTTTCCTCCTACCTGGTGGCTCCATCCTCAGCATTCTTCTACCAATATAATTCATGTCCCTCCTCTGCACATGTCCAAACCATCTCAATCTTGCCTCCCTCACCTTGTCACCAAAACCTACATGTGCTGTCCCTCTAATAAACTTATTTCTAATCTTGTCCATCCTCGTCACTCCCAACGAAAACCTTAACCTCTTCAGCTCTGCTACCTCCAGCTCCACCTCCTGTCTTCTACTCAATGCCACTGTCTCTAATCCATACAACATCGCAGGTCTCACTACAGTCCTATAAACCTTCCCTTTCATTCTTGCAGATACCCTACTATCACAAATCACTCCTGTCACTCTTCTCCACCCTCTCCACCCTGCCTGCACTCTTTTCTTTACTTCTCTAACATACTCTCCATTACTTTGCACTGTTGAACCCAGGTACCTGAACTCCTCCACCTTCTCCACCTTTTCTCCCTGCAACCGCACCACTCCACTGCCCTCCCTCTCATTCACGCACATGTACTCTGTCTTACTCCTACTGACTTTCATTCCCCTTCTCTCCAGCGCATATCTCCACCTCTCCAGGCTCTTCTCAACCTGCTCACTTTTCTCACCACAAATCACAATATCATCCGCAAACATAGTCCAGGGAGACTCCTGTCTGACCTCGTCCGTCAAACTGTCCATCACCACTGCAAACAGGAAAGGGCTCAGGGCCGATCCTTGATGTAGTCCAACCCTCACCCTGAACCAGTCTGTCGTTCCTACTGCACACTTCACTGCTGTCAAACTGTCCTCATACATGTCCTGCACCACCCTCACATACTTCTCTGACACACCTGACTTCCTCATACAGTACCACAGCTCCTCTCTCGGCACTCTGTCGTACGCTTTCTCTAAATCCACATATACACAATGCAGCTCCTTCTGTCCTTCTCTATACTTATCCATCAACATCCTCAAAGCAAATAAGGCATCTGTGGTGCTCTTCCTCGGCATGAAACCATACTGTTGCTCACAGATGGTCACCTCTTCTCTCAGCCTGGCTTCCACTACTCTTTCCCATAGCTTCATGGTGTGACTGATCAACTCAATTCCCCTGTAGTTACTGCAGGTCTGCACATCTACCTTATGCTTAAAGATCTGTACCAGTACACTCCTTCTCCATTCCTCAGGCATCCTCCCACCTTCCAGAATCTTGTTAAACAATCTGGTTAAAAACTCCACTGCCATCTCTCCTAAACATCTCCATGCTTCTACAGGTATGTCATCTGGTCCAACTGACTTTCCACTCTTCATCCTCTTAATCGCTGCTCTCACTTCCTCCTTACTAATCCTATCCACTTCCTGCTTTACTAACTCCACATCATCCAACCTTCTCTCTCTCTCATTTTCCTCGTTCATCAGCTGCTCAAAATACTCCCTCCATCTTCTCAACACACTCTCCTCACTAGTCAACACATTTCCATCTCCATCCTTTATTGCTCTAATTTGTAACACATCCTTCCCAGCTCGATCTCTCTGCCTGGCCAATCGGTACAAATCCTTTTCTCCTTCCTTAGTGTTCAACCTCTCATACAGCTCCTCGTATGCCTTTTCCTTGGCTTTCGCCACATCCCTCTTTACCTGCTGCCGCATCTCCTTGTACTCCTGCCTACTTTTCTCATCACCCTGTCGATCCCACTTCTGTTTTGTTAACCTCTTTCCCCTTATGCTCTCCTGCACTTCCTCATTCCACCACCATGTCTCTTTCTCTTCCTTTCTATTTCCAGATGTCACACCAAGAACCTTTCTAGCTGCCTCCCTCATCACTCCTGCAGTAGTTTCCCAATCATCCAGCACCTCTTCACCACCACCGAGCCTCTGTCTGACCTCTTCCCTGAACCTCACACTACACTCTTCCTCCTTCAGTTTCCACCATCTTATTCTTCTTTCAGTCCTCACTCTCCTCCTCTTTTTCTTCGCCTCCAAAACCATCCTACAGACCACCATCCGATGCTGTCTAGCTACACTGTCCCCTGCCAACACCTTACAGTCTCCAATCTCCTTCAGGTTGCATCTCCTACATAGAACATAGTCCACCTGTGTGCACCTTCCTCCACTCTTATAGGTCACCCTATGATCCTCCTTCTTCTTAAAATACGTGTTCACCACTGCCATTTCCATCCTTTTAGCAAAATCTACCACCATCTGCCCTTCCACATTTCTCTCCTTTAGACCATACCTACCCATCACCTCCTCATCACCTCTGTTCCCCTCACCTACATGTCCATTAAAGTCTGCCCCAATCACCAATCGTTCATTTCTAGGTACACCATCTACCACTTCATCTAATTCACTCCAGAATCTTTCCTTCTCCTCCATCTCACAGCCGACTTGTGGAGCATAGGCACTGATGACATTTATCACCATCCCTTCAACTTCCACCTTCACGATCATCACCCTATCACAAACTCTCTTCACCTCCACTACACTCTTACTGTACTCTTCCTTCAGAATCACCCCTACACCATTTCTCTTTCCATCCACACCATGATAGAACAGTTTAAACCCACCTCCAATGTTCCTGGCCTTACTCCCTTTCCACTTGGTCTCCTGAACACACAACATATCTACCCTTCTCCTCTCCATCATATCAGCTATCTCTCTCCCTTTACCAGTCATAGTGCCAACATTTAAAGTACCAACCCGAACCTCCACTCTCCTACACTTCTCCTTTCCCTGTCGCCTCTGTAGACGTCTTCCTCCTCTCCTTCTCCTCCTTCGGCCAACAGTAGCCCAATTTCCACCGGTACCCTGTTGGCTAACGATACCTGTGGCGGTCGTTGTTAACCCGGGCCTCGACCGATCCGGTATGAAATTCTCAATCGTGACCCGCATATTTGATTTGGCACATGTTTTACGCTGGATGCCCTTCCTAACGCAACCCTCCCCATTTATCCGGGCTTGGGACCGGCACTAAGAGTGCACTGGCTTGTGCCTCCCTAATGGCTGGGTTAATGATTATGCTGTAAATAAAAATGTGAAAAAAAAAAAGATTTTAATAAATATTTTTTTAACGTTGATGAATAAATCCAATCACCAGTGTGGCAGATTTAAGTTTCACTTTCCATTATCCATATAAATACCCTATTTGTGAGACAGTAAATCATATATATTACTAGTAGAAGTAGAGTGGATTTTAACAACTATATTTATACTAATGCAAATATGTATATACAGGTAGTCGTCGACTTACGACCACGATTGGGACCGACAGACCGGTCGTAACACGATTGGTCGTAAGTAGAGTAGGCTATATGTACAGTACTGTGAAATGATGCCGGAAGCTGGTAAAAAAATAACGTACGCCGCGGCTAGCGATTGTGGTCGTAAGTTGCATAGGTTGTAAGTCGACGACTACCTGTAATGCATTACAATTTTTGTGATTTGCAATCACCAGAAAAACCCACACAATTAGCAGCATCATTGTGTACTTTAGTCTGGTACTAAAAACACAGGAAGGCCTGTGTTAAATTTTAATGATGGAATTGTTCCCATCAACAGTGTTTTGTAGGTATGTTTCATGTTTGTTTAGTGTTTATTCTTCCAGACTTCCAGTACAACAACAACAATACAAGGGATAACAATATATATGCAACCTAACCCTAACCCTAAGCCATTGAACCAAATTTTTTAAAGAAGTCAGCTATCAAAATCTTCCAGTAAATTAGAAACATGAAAACATAGTCAGAACAAACACTACCATAACTCAACAAAACACTATATATATATATATATATATATATATATATATATATATATATATATATATATATATATATATATATATATACACAGTTTTACAAATTTGGTTCAAAGGCTTACTAGCAAGAAGATGGTGGAGGTTGGGTTTTATGAGGCAGTTGTAGCTCAGAAAGGTCATACTTGGGCATGAAGTCACCTAGGTGTCTTCAATTTGGCTTTCAGTGCTGCAGGTGTGGTTTGCAGTGTATAAAGAGTGGTTGGGGGCTGATATAGCTCCACTGGCCAGATCATTCGAAAGGAGTAGAATTTAAGGGTAAGCGTCAAGATTATAAGATGCAGTTGCTGTGTGTTCAATAGAGGGAGAGAAAAAAAATGACCTTGCTGCCAAGAGTTGCAAGCCAGTGCCTCTTCAGGAAATTCTGCTCATCTCTCTACAGTGTGCCAGCATTGCTGCTTGCTTCAATCCAGACCTCGCTGCTATGCCATTCTGCTTTTGATGTTAGCCAACATGTTGCTTTAATTTATTAGATTAGATTCGATTAAACTTTATTGTCATTGTGCAGAGTACAAGTACAGGGCCAATGAAATGCAGTTAGCATCTAACCAGAAGTGCAAATAGCAATCTATATAAATAAATCTAATATAAATATATAAATATACAATAAACTAATTAAGAAAGTTATTATTTTAAAAGTGATCATAACAGTGCAGTGATGATAACAGTGTTGCATTTGTGTAAGAGAATGTGCAGCAAATAGGCACTAACAGTAAGAGGCATTATGGAAAACGATGTAAGTGAATAGTATGGAAACATGTTAGTGTACAGTGCTGTCTTTATGAGTATAGTTAAGTTGGCTAAGTTGGATGTAGAGATCAGTATTTATTTACAGAGTTTAGTAGTCTGACAGCCGAGGGAAAGAAACTGTTCCTGAATCTGCTGGTGCGACAGCGAAGGCTTCTACCCAGATGGGAGAGAAGTAAACATTCCATTGCTGGGATGAGATGTGTCTTTGATAATATTTCAACCCTTTGTAGGCAGTGATTGCGGTGAATGTCTCTGACTGAGGATAGCCAAACAGTAGTGATGTGTTTTCACCACCCGTTGGAGGGCATTTTGATCTTAGACAGTACAGTTGCCATACCACACTCTGATGCAGTTTGTTAAGATGCTTTCAAATGTGCATCCATAGAAATTCAGCAGGGTATGGAGAGCTTTCTTTAGCTTCCTAAGGAAGTAAAGGCACCTTGTGCCTTGTGCCTTTTTGATAAGAGTGGCAGCGTTAAGGGGCCAGAAAAGATCCTCTGAGATATGGACACCCAGGAAGATGAAGCTAGTCAAACGCTCCACTTCAGTCCCATCAATTTAGATTAGAGTGTGTGTGTCCTATCTTGGTCTGCCAGTTGTCTACAATCAGCTCCTTGGTCTTTTCAGTGTTGAGTGCCTGTATTCACTTTTGTTTTGAGGGGATAGCCACTATATTAAACTGGCCTAAAGGTTTGTGGACATTATTGTTGTAGTGCAAGTAAAAAGTGCACAGAAACCCTGTTTAATTTTTGCTCTGGAACAATGTTTAAAAAATGTACACTGTTTTAAATCAGTAGAGAAGAAGTTTAAGTTGGTAAATCATTCAAATGCATTTTTTGGCCTGGCTGGCAGACTGATGTAACATGCAAAACCAGATGAGATGCTTTTACTTCAAAAAATTAAGAAATCATTTGGTCTTTGAAAATGTAAGCATTTTGGAATATATAACTGTAGTGAACATAACTTCAAAAGTGCAGCCCATTCTACAATTATTTGAAGTTTAATAAACCAAATGCTAAGTTAATTTAACTTGTAAATACTTTGTGATATGAACCGCTCTGTGAAGTTACTCCACTTAATTCCTTAAACCAAGTTAAACCTTTTTTAATTCATTAAGTTATTTATATAAAAAACAAGCATGGACAAGAAACATCATACCTTGCCTTAAAGTTTGGTTAGTTTCGTTAAGAGAATGTTTGCATATTATGAGAATTATTATTATAATATAAATATTTATATTTTTAGGCCGGACCAAGTAACATGATCAAGAGATAGTGCGGTTGATCTAAACAATGTTCAGACGGTTATTACGGCATCTACTAAATAATAATAAAAGGGAAATCAGTTTGAAACGTTTATCAGACCATGTATTCTGCCATAACGATTCCAAACAATTCTAGACAGCGCAGTACAGAAGGCTTACGTAGTGCTGCTGAGAAGATCCAAGACCATGTTTATTAAAAGAAAAGCAAAAGAACCCAAAGTTCCCACCAGAACACAGTTCGTAGAAACGTCGTTTGATGTGTCGCGTCTCGTCTCCGGCCTAAGGAAATATTTTTGCCTTCACCATATCCGTACCATGAAACAATCGTGTGATTTCCTTGTGTTTGTACAGAATATGTTTGTGTATTTGTATCTGCACTGCAGGTGTTTAAGGATGTCGGTGAAGTTGCAATTTGACTCTCCATCAGAAGGTGGTATGGTGCAGAGGAGTTGTTCCTTCACTGGAGTCAACACACTTACTGGCAGACATAGGTAAGTTTTTTTATTATTTAATTAATTTTTATTTGTATAGTGCTTTTAACAATGAACATTGTCTCAAAGCAGCTTTACACAAATAAAATTCGTTTTTATATATTACAAAAGGTTTGCAATCTTGTATAAGTTTCTTCTGCACATGTATCTGTATGTTTTTATGTTTGGGTTTTGGGAGTTATATAGTTATTAAGTCATTTATTATTAATCTATACTGAAATGACTGAGTGCCCATGTGTAGGAGGAGACAGGGGGCATTTTAGTAAACTTGCATCGTTCCAAATAATTATATAAATAGCCCAAAAATAAACTCATTTCCAATCAGATAACTTCTGAAAGGGTACATTTAGATTAGAATATCTTGAGACGATACTTTAGTTAAGTAAATTTGAGCCGGAATTCACGCTGTTTTCATTATAACAGTATTGACTGTGTTTATAAAAATATTATAATATTGTATATAATATCAATATCAATTAGACTATTGTGCACAAAAGTTTAGTCAGTATTGCCCTACAAGGATAATGTCAACATGCTTTGGATGATTGCTAAGTAAAAAAGAGGCATTTAAAATTTTTCTGATGATGTAGATTTTTTGTTGAGCCATGCTGCTGTTAATGTTGTTTAGGTCCCACTTATTTAGGCTGATGATTTGTGCCTAGTGTCAGATAAAGAAATATAAAACTGCAGGAAAGTGCAGCATTTATAAAGATTGCATAAGAAACCAGAAACAAAGAAAAAATAGGCACAGATCAGGTGATTTATAAAGAAACAAACAACAGGGGACACACAAGTTAACAACAATGTAACTGTCAGGGATCCACCTGCCACGCCCCTCTTTTGTGGCGCTCATGCCTACGCTCTCCCTGAAGCTCCAGGTTTAACCACGCACACCTGGGGCTCGTTGTCTCTCATGCCTCCGCTCTCTCTGGAGCTCCAGGCTTAACTATGCACACTTGAAGCTCATCATCACTCCATCCCGCTCCTACATAAACCCCTCACTCACATTCACTCCCTGTTCGTTATTGCATGTGTTGGGCTCTATGTACGGCTGAATGTATGGGTTCTTTGTTTACCGTTCCATTCGGGCTCCGCTATCCGGTACCGGCTGCGCTTCTGCTCCGTGCATCTCCGATCCGCTACGCTTCTCCCCAAGCGCACCTCGGACTCTCTTAAAGGACTTGTGTGTGCGTGTGTGTGTGTGTGTGTGTGTGTGTGTGTGTGTGTGTGTGTGCGCGTGTGTGTGCGCGTGTGTGTGTGCTGGTGTATATCTCTCTCACTCACTCTTGTCAATAAAGCCAGAGCGAGCTGTACTCCGGCTTCCGCCTCCCGTTTCACTCGCACCCTGACAGTAACAATTAGAGGTTTGTTAAATGTCAATGAAAACTTGGACCATAGTCACACTGTCTGAGCTGATCAAATGGCTCAATAACAAGATGGTGCACTGAAATTTGCAATTTTCTAATTTTATGTAAAGCTGATGGAAAGAACTTTGAGTCTTTTTTATAGCTTGGGTCACTTGCTACAATTGTATGGACAGAGTGAAAGAGTTGATCAGAATGTCATTGATTAAAGAAATAGCAAATTTTCCCAGCATGTCTTTTAGCACATAATTTATTAGGCACTGGAAGACAGAGGGGGTGCTAGATAGCCATTGTGTCATGAAAAGGTATTTGTAGTGTGGTACTAACCACCATCTTCTGCTCATTCCCCTCCTGGTTGTGCTAATGTTAAATGAACTGAATCAGGACATAGAACTGAATGAATTGTAATGTGCATGCTTTAAACTGCAATGTATATGCTGTAAACTGTAAACTTCTAGTGATACAGAAACTGGGATGGACTCACTGTTTGGATATGAAGCTTGGAGCTTCTACCTGGTGAGAAATTGCTCTGGTTGAAATGATCAGCACCTCCACAGTAGAAACAGTATGGCTACAGTTATTTATTTATTTATATCCATGGCTGAATACAGCCTTTAACACTGGAGTGTTTTAGCCACTCCCAATGATGAAAATGTGGAATTTAGGGGTTGGGGCAGCTCGGCACCTTGTAAGCGTGTAAACCCAGGAAGCGGCACCATCTTGAGAGTATTAGAAATTGCTGCTTGCTGGTTTGACTCCTCTGCTCTTCTGCTTCAACCATGTTGTTAGCAAACTATTCTGCAATGTAAAGCATTCAAGGACAGATTGCAGGACAGTGTTGCATTAAAGAAGATTGCAGATAAATCCAAATCAAAAACACAAAATAAAAAATAAAAACAAGTACACACCAGGTGGTTCACAAACAGATTCAAAAACAGGCTAAAAGCAGATTAGCAACAATGTAATAATTGGAAAAACCAAAGCTTGGTAACCATCAATTTAAACTTTTTAACAGAGAGAATATACTTTGCATAGTTTTTGTGAATGAGCGTCTCCATAAACAGTGTCTTTCTGCATTTGTGTGTGTGAGATTGAGCACAGGTGTGAAAAACCGGGTGATTATGAGCATAAGAAGGTGAAAGAGTCTTAAAAGTATGAGTTTAAAATGGCTAGAAAGTTGTGAACAGAGAAAAGAGGATGCATACCGGTGTTGTACTTCAAACTGAATTATTTGATGTCTGTGGCCTGTGGTAATGTTTACATTTTAGAGCTGTTGTCATCCACTGGCTGATAAGAGTCACATTCAGAAATATTACATAATTATAGAATTTCCTGCCCGAAGTTTCGGAGCCATTGTATTGTTTACTTAGTGAGGTTTTCTTACATTCCTTCTCTTTCTGTCCTGTCCTGTTCTATCCTGTCCTATCTTGTCCTATCCCACCACCTACTCCATAGGTTCTCTTCTACTCGTAGTTCTCTGCGCACCAAAGGCCTGGCAGGAAAATCTCCAAGAATCCCCACTTCTGCTCAGGTAGTTGGCAACATTTGGAGACAGCAGCCTGAGCAGGTTGACAAAGTTTTTCAGGCTTTACAGAAAGGGCTCAAGTAAGTGCTATTTATTTTATTGTTATACACAACCACAGTATTGCAATTTTATTTAAAAACATAATAAAGAACCCAATGAAACATAAAGAGAATGCAGGGAAATAATTATTATGGTTTATTAGCTTAAATAAAAAGCTAGAGAAATTTACATTCGTTTATTTCTTACAGGGAGTATCTTGAAGGCCACAAGACAGAGCTGGAAATTCTCTTATCCCAGCAGAGAGACACAATAAGGAATTCAAGACTGGTTAGACTGTTTTCCATTTCTTTGTGATTTAGTATTCAGTATTTTAGGATAGAATTAAGCAAGAATGTGCACAATACCTCTTTTACAAAAAAA
>JAAIIK010019246.1:7799-18357 GCA_014706435.1 Silurus glanis | reverse complement strand
TCTCTCTCTCTCTCTCTCTCTCTCTCTCTCTCTCTCTCTCTCTCTCTCTCTCTCTCTCTGTAGATGAAGACGGTGAGTGTTGCACTCGTTCTCTGCCTGAACGTTGGAGTCGACCCTCCTGACGTGGTGAAGACGTCGCCCTGCGCCAGGCTGGAGTGCTGGATAGGTAACATCCTTTCATCCCTCCATCTGCCCGTTTATTTCAGTTCCCCCCCTCTTCGTTTTCTCTTTATGTGCTCGTCCATCCAAAAATCCATCCCTTCATCATCCCCATCACTGCTAAAACTGCTGACTGTTCATTTCTTCATCCTGTCCATCTGTCTATCCCTCCATCTTTCCATCACTTGTTAAGTCAGACTGATTGTCCAGGTTCCCTGATGGTCTATACATTGATTTTATGGTCTATCACTTCATCAATATATCACTCCTTTTATTACTCCTTTTCTCCATCCCTCAATCCTTCAATCCACAGTATGGTCTCATGGTTTAAATCCATCTGCAGTCTGGCTTTAAAACATCTGGTGTTCTTTTCGTTCACTCGTCCTCACATCCATCCACTCATCCATGACTGCTTCCATCTTTCCAATTTACAATCCATCCCTCCGTCCCTCCATTCCTTAATCCATTTATTGCCTCATGTTTTGATCAGACATCCATTAATAGATTATCTTCTGATCTAATAATCTGTTCTTTTGTTTATCCATCCATCCATCCATCCCTCCATCCATTTTTCTACTCACCCATCTATCTGTCCATCCAGAAAAACATATGTAAATATTCTTTCTATCCATCTTTCCATTTATTAATCTATCCACTTATCTATTTTTTCCATCCATCTTTCCACCTGTCTATTCATTCATACATACATTTATACATCTTTTTATCCAATCTATTTCTATTTCCATCTACTGTCCATATATGTCTCCTTTCCTGTATATATCCATCTATCTGCTTGTCTGTTTTTCCATCCATCTATTCAACATTCTATCCATCCATTCATGCCCAGTGTTTGAGTGTTGTGTTCCTTCAGTCAGGTTTTATTTGTTTGTTTATTTTTATCCTCAATTTAAAATTTTTTATTTTTTAAGTTTTTGTAAAATCATGTTTATGACTGATTTGTTACAGGAATGTAATAAACGATGATGTAATCAATAATAATATCCATCCTGACCCTGGTTATCTGTGTGATGGAATTAAAGTGTGTGTTTTCCTCCCTGTAGGCCTCAGTGTGCTGGGAGACTGTAATTAATCACACACTCGTTCGTTTGTTTATTCAGGAGTTTGATTTGTTTGTAGTTTTTTTCCCCGCGAAAAGTAACGACGTGTTAATTATCGTCTCGTCAAAGCCTCGGACTCTGCGCATAATTATCCGTGATGTGATCGATGCTGGTGAATTATACTGTATAATGTGTGCGTATTTTATTTGTCTCGCGTCCAGATCCTCTGTCGATGAGTCCGCAGAAGGCGCTGGAGACGATCGGAGCCAATCTGCAGAAACAGTACGAGAACTGGCAACCCAGGGTGAGTCCTCTGCTTTTCAAATCTAAATCTCATAATAATGTCAAATCGAATATGTTGAATTGGAATCGTGGTTCCAGGCTGAAACTCATCGTGACTGCTCGAAGGAATCATTTAGGAATTTACTGAATCAGATCAGTTATGAATTGAATTGATTCATTACTGGATGAACTGTGGGGTTATACCCCTAATCACATGCAACGGCTTCTAAACTGCCCCCCAACCAACACACACACACACACAAATCTCCTGAGATCAGAGTTGTTTTGTTAAACTCACTGTTGATTGATATTTCTTCTCTCTCTCATATATATATATATATATCTCTTTTCCTGCTCGTGTTCCAGCTGCTGCTCTGACGTTCGACTGTTTTCATTTTGCTCGTTTTATTGGCTTCAGTTCCAGCGTTCGATCATCCTGCACGTGCAGCGCATTTCCACACGCAAGCCTTCAAGCCAGAATTCACGATTTTTAACTAGAAAACACTTTTTTTTTTATTCTTCAAAGGGTTTATTGGATAATGTGAGGTTTCAAACTTTATTTATAAAACTCTTTTTTACTGTATGTTGATATTTAAGGGTACATAACGAAAGTTATGTAAGAAAGAGGGACAGACGAAAGTTCACCAAGCAGAGATTCCTTTCTTTTCTTTCGTTTTTACTCACTGTGGGTGAACCCCAGCGTGAGTGCTGGAAAAGAAAGCGCCGGGGTTCACCCACAGTCTCGCGGATCTGCGCCGAGACACCGATTTGTCTCATCAGCTGTAGGAGTTTCTTACCGCTCGTTCCGTCTGGCTCCGCCCTCCACTCGCTCACCGCTTGCACGAGTTTGTTATGGTTTCTATGAATAATTAAAGATTCGTACCATCCGAAAATGTTCTTAAAGTTAATTGGATAATTTAAAGGTGCTCACTTCCGTTAAATGGTTCTGTATTATGGGCGTGTCTCTAAATTTGTGGGCGTGTCTCTGTATTTTGAGTGTTTCTGCATTGTTGGTGTCTCTGTGTAGTGGGCGTGGCTCAGGGTTGAGGGCATGTGTCTGTCTGATGGGTGTTCCTCAGGGTTGTGGGTGTGTCTCGCTTTGATGGGCGTGGCTCATTGTTGTGGCTGTAACTCTGTTGTAGGTGTGGCCATTGTTGTGGGCGTGTCTCTGTCTCTGTCTGGTGTGGGTAGATGGGTAGTTTTATAGTCTTATGGTGTTTGACACTATTGTGGGCGTGGCATTTTTAGTGGGCGTGACGTGGCAGTTGAGAATAAAAGCAGTAGACGTTCTGCGATTTTGTTGTTCATTTCATTACATTTCACACAAATAAAAATCAAAGCCCGGATCAGAATAATGCCATGTTCCTTTATAAAGATTTTTTTACTTGGAGAGCTCATTTGTGAGCACGGAGAAGTCGAGGTGGTGGTGAGGTCGTAACCGCGCTAAACACACGACTCTGTTCCGGATCTTCGCTTCGCTACGGATCGCTGTAATAAGAACAAACAACAGATTTACCATTAAATATTTATCAGACACTTTCAAAGCGAATTCCAGCAGAAACACAAATCAAAACCAGACACACAAACAAGTCCTGAAGACGCTGGGATTCAAACCCACAAACTCCCGGGTTAGTAAAGTGGAAATAAAGTCTTATTTATAATATTATTATTATTATTACATAAACACTGAACATTAGTCGTTCTTATTCAGGGCTACTGTCAGGAACAGAAAGAACGCTACAATGGTGACACACACAGACACACACACACACACACACACACACACACACAGACAGAGAGAAATGCAGCAGGTGGGAATCGTGGACTTTTCAGAAACGCATTAGGTCTTTAAAAGCCCTGTGGCCCAAATCATTTCTTCTTCTTCTTCTCTCCCTCTTTCTCTCTCTCTCTCTCACTCTCACTCTTCCTCATTTTCTCTCTCTCTTTCTCTGCCCTCTGGTCAAATAGTTTTTATGAATTATTAATCATTTCAGTTCTGCTGTTATATTTCACTGATCAGAGTTTAAAACTTCTCCTCAGGACTGAAGGAGGAGGGAGAAAGGGAATGAGAAAGAGGGGAACGAGTGAAAGAGAGAGAGTGAGGTAGAGTTATACAAGGACAGAGTAGAGATGGAGACATATGGAGAGAGAGAGAGAGAGAGAGAGAGAGAGAGAAAGAGAGATTATAAAACATGAATAGCAGAAAGAAGAAAAGAGAGAGAGAGAGGGAGATTGTAAGGAGAAATGGGAGAGAGATAGGAAGGGGGAAAAACTGGCATGAAAGAGAGGAAATCTGAGCAATAGAGACTAAAAGAAAGACAGGTGGAAAGAGTGAAAGAGAGGGATGAAGAAAAAAATGGAGGAGTGACAAAATGCAAAAGATTGGACGGAGGAATAGAAAGAGAGAAAATTGAATGAAAGAAAGGAGAGAGAGTGATTGGAGCACAACTTGAGAGGGAGGAGAGAAAAAGAGGGATGAAGAAAGAGCAATAGAGGGAGGATAAATAATACAGGAGAGGGAGTATAATGAAAAAGATGGAGTGAATAAGGGAATGGAAGCAGGGAGGAAAGAAAGAAAGAAAGAAAGAAAGAAAGAAACACCTGACGAGAAAGACGAGTGATGTGATGTGATGGAGTGGATAAAGAAACGAAAAGAGAAAAATATGGAGAATGGTGAATAAGGGGCAATGAAAGAAAGAGAGAGGGATTGAAAAAGAAGGATTGTGAATGAGGGACAGGAAAGAACAGAATGAGATGGAGTGAATATGAGAAAGAAGAGAGGGAAAAAAGATAGTTGAAAAAGTTAGAGAATAAAAAAAAAAATCCTGAAAAACTATTCAAATATTAAAAAAAGACACAAAATAAAAATTAAAATACATAAAAAAAATGTAGCACCTAAAAATCCAAGAAAAGCACAAAAAATGTGAAAAAACACATAGTTGAACAAATAGTTGTGTTAAATTTACTATAAATAAATAAACTTCAATGTGTAAATGATACATTGTTACTTTTATTTATTTATTTATTTATTTCTATAAACCTGTATGATATTGGTGACATTAGACTCTATGGCGTGTAGGGGTTAAGACTCACACACACACACACACACACACACACCTCCCTGCTGAATCGTCGCGCTCATTGAACATTTAATGCTCTCGTTGTTTAGGATGTCACTGATCACTAATGGATCAATGATGGGTTTATCCTCCCTCTCTCTCTCTCTCTCTCTCTCTCTCTCTCTCTCTTTATCATTTACTACTTCCAGTTAACCTCCATGCTTCCCTTCCTCCCTCCACCCCCAGACTGTCCTGATTGGTTCGTTCCACTCAGAACCGGACGCGAGTCTCTCCCTCCAATTGATTTCTGTTCCGAAACCTTTTACGGCTCGACTTCGCTTCGATTATCACATATACTGATTTCCGTTCACGCGTGTCAACTCGTTAGTGTGAGAGAGAGAGAGAGAGAGAGAGAGAGAGAGAGAGAGATCTCACTAATGGCTTGGTCCTGCCAGTGGTTTTAATCAGACTCGGGACGGGAACTTGTCTGAAAATCGACAGATCGGGTTGAAGAAAACGCCGCTTCGTCTTTCTTTTCCCCTCTTTAACAATTACCATTAGATCTTGTGTTTGTATTTTTAAATAAAAGAATTGCCTTTTTCTATTACACTTCTTTTTTGAACAAGAGCGCAGAAGAAAAACAGAAGGAGAGAATGAAATAAATGAGAGAGAGAGAGAGAGAGAGCGATAGAGTAGTAAGAATAGAATATGAGATGACTTTGAAAAAAAAGAAAAACACAAATCTGAAGACGATGTAAAGGCAAGGTGTGACGGAGGATGTGGGATGGAGGGATAGAGTGAAAGTTCAGGAGGATGTCAGAGGAGCAGGATGAGAAGATGGAGTAAGTGGGAGGGCGGAAGCTTTTGGTTTCCTCCTTCGTCTGCTGGAGGGACGGGAGACACGCTGCGGTCTTTCCTGCAGCATCAGCCAGAAAATCAACCCACACACACACATACGGGCACATACATTTACACATACACACATATGCACATACAAATAAATATACACTTATACACACACACACACATACATATTCACACACATGCACATACAAATATACACTTACACAAATACACAGGTGCGCGCACACACACGCGCACACACACACACACACACACACAAACACACGCACAGATGTGCACATACAAATAAATATACACTGGCGATCAAAATTAGAGAACAATTTATAAACAATTGAACAATTCTGAAATAATGTCATCTTCACTGCTCAACAGTTGAGGGAGTTTTTGTCCTGTCTATACCATGCTACCCGAACACCTTTTCCACAAAATAACTAAGGCATTAAAAAAAAAAACATTATTTTGCAGAAAACACACTGATCAAAATTAGAGAACAACAATGACTGTAGCATGGAAAAAGGCCTCTGCTCTGAATGACTTCAGCACATCTGCGGGACACAGGACAGCACTAGTCTCTCACACTGCTCTGGTGTGATTTTGGTCCACTCTTCTTCCAGTCTCCTCCACAGTTCGGTGACTGTAGTGGGTTTCTTGTCCATAACTTTGTCGCCAAGGATTTTCCAGAGGTTCTCTTTGGGTTGAGATCAGGACTCTGGGCAGGCCATGTCATTATTTCAATGTTTTCAGTTTCAAGGAACTGCTTTACCTGTTTTGCTGTGTGACATGGAGCGTTGTCCTGCATGAACACTGCGGGCTGATTGGGTGATGAACGCAGGGAAGGAACCATATGTTGTTGAAGAAGGTTCTGATAAACATTTGCATTCACTCTGCCATGTAGCTGTATAAGAGGCCCAACTCCTGCTGCAGAAAACATGCCCCAAACCATGACACTTCCTCCTCCACTTTTCACTGACTTCTTTACACACTTTGGGTTCAGTCTTTCTCCAGTTTGTCGCAGAACATAATGTTTCCCATCGGACCCAAATAAATTAAACTTGCTTTCATCACTGAAGTGAACTTTGGACCAGTTCTCCTCTGTCCACACATCATGCTTAGTCTAGTCTTTTGATTCTTTCTGCTAATGAGAGGTTTGGTCACTGCAGAGTGGGCTTTCAGTCCAAATGCTCTTAAACGTCGAGACACTGTATGACGAGACAGATCCTTAACCTGTTCAGCGCTGAACTGGTGAGCAATAACAGCTGCAGTGTGGAAACGATTGCCCATTGAGATCCTCCGCAGTATCCTGTCCTCTCTTTTATTTGTCTTCCGTGGACGACCAGCCTTCTTGGCAGACTTGAATGAGTTTGTGATGTTGTAAAGATTCAATATTCTTGAAATCACAGATTTGGAACGACCAACTTGTCTTGCTATGGCTGATAGGGTCATCCCTTTGGCCTTCATCTGGACAACCTGCTGCCGGAGGCTTTCAGTCACTTTAGAACGGCCCACCATCTTGCAGAGTCAGTGAAACTGGAAGTTATGCTGCCAGTTAAATAGGGGTTGACAGATAATCAAGAAAATTAGCACCAGGTGCCAGATTAACACCAATAACTGGGAGGTATCTGAACGTGTTCTCTAATTTTGATCAGTGTGTTTTCTGCAAAATAATGTTTTTTTTTTAAATGCCTTAGTTAAATTGTGGAAAAGGTGTTCTGGTAGCATGGTATAGACAGGACAAAAACTCCTTCAACTGTTGAGCAGTGAAGATGACATTATTTCAGAATTGTTCAATTGTTTATAAATTGTTCTCTAATTTTGATCGCCAGTGTATACTTACACACACACACACACACACACACACGTGCACATACAAATATACACTTTCACACGTACACGTAACCATTCTGATTGGTCGCCTGCTGTTGATTCGTTCTGTAGAACTGCAGCAGCAGTAGAACAGGTTTTATATAAATGCCTTCGTCTGAAGGTTATCATTTCCATGGCAACGGCTCGTTCACATACATGGAATCAGAAAAAAAAGGAGAGAAAGCGGTTTAATTATTAATGGAAGGAGTCTCTAGTGTCAGATTTGACACTGTAGTGTGTTTCTACACTTTTCTCTGTAATGTAACTGTCCTTTGTTTTTCTTTACCTATGTGTTATCAAAAGAGAGAGAAAGAAAGAGAGCCGGGTGAGGGGCAGGGCGTTGATAGCTGCTATAACATGAGGGAGAAGGTGATTTGCATTACAATATACAATTAAACAATTACAGAAACACTTAATTATTTTAATAAATATTGAGAAAAATGAAAGACATGCATTTAAACAGAAACAATCCAAAAATTCAAAATAAATAAAAAAGACACTAAAATAAACAGCATGTGGTGTCGGTGTTTCCCTCTAGAGGCCGCTCTCGTACTCTGTAACGCAACCCGGAAAAACTATCTGTATGGATTTTTGCTGATATTTCCAGCATCCAACTATCAGTGCTAATTATCTAACAAAACTGATGAATCTGTCTGAAAATAAATACCTAAAGGTGCTGTTCTTGGAGAGCGATGTTCTTTCCGCTTCATCACACCTCGAATCACTTTGGTGCTCCAGGCACCGGACGATTCAACAGAACAGGACATGATGATGAGGATTTTTTTTTAAAGGAAAGGAAGCAATATGGGTCCAGGCCCAGCGTGAGATGGGGATCAGTTTGATATCTGACTGTTTTCTTTACTAGACTTTTTTGTGTTTTTTTCCACTATGCGATTCTGTTCATCACGTAATAAAGAATTGTGACGTTTCAATCGGGGAACTGATCAAAATAAAACTCTTCAACACCATGCACATGTAAACACACACACACACACACACACACACACACAAAAATACACCCACACACTTATGCAAGAAGGTCACTCCGAAGTGATGATGGAGAAAAAGTTCCCTGATAATGAAGGATTCTGAAGAGAACAGGAGAGAAAGTCTAATAATCTCTATCTTTCTTTCATCTCTCATTTTCATTTCCTTTACCACTCATACTCTCTCTTTTTCTCTCTCCCTTCCTCCCTCTCTCTCATATTGTCTTGTGGACTCCATTAAAGCTGAGTAATTATTTGGCATGTTGAGCTCAGGATAAAGGTTCGGGCAGATGGAGAGATGGAGGATGTTGAACTTGCCGTGGAGATGAAAGAAAGAGCGATCGTGAGGGATAAAGGGAGGGATAGAGGGATGATTAATAACTGATGATGCTCTAAGCCGATTGTAAAGTCTTTATTGTCTTTGGCGTGGTGAGATGACGCACTGCTGACGGGTTCTACGTACAAAACACTGAAGAGACGAAGTGATTCGTGGAGGTCAGAAGAGGACGGGGAGATGGGTGAAGAAGTAATGAGTGATGGATGGATGGGGAGAGATGGATCGAGGGATGTATAAACAAAGTGGAAAATAAAATACAAAGTGAGGGATGACGTGATAACAGTATGGAGTGATGGCTGGAGCAGTACATAGAGTGAGAGATGGATTGAGGGATGGATAAGTGATGGATGAATCGAGGGGAAATGACTGAATGAAAGAATGACTTAAGGAATGAATAGAGGCATGGACATAGAGAGAGGGATGGACAGATTTAGAGTTTGATGAACGGATAATTAGATTAAGATATATCGATATATTTAGAGAAAGAGGAACAAATGGAAGAAGAAACATAGATGTAGTATAGGATGGAGAGAGGGTTTGTTGAATGGACACATGGATTGAGTCCCCTGTGCCAGTGTTGAAGTTAGTCCTTGTGTAATGAATGTTTTAGGAAAGACTGAGAGATGGATGGAGGGATGGATTGACAGATGAAAAGATGGAAATATCAGAGAAAGCGGATTTCCCTCTGCAGTGAAGCGCTCCAGAATGTGTTATATTGCATGTCGTTGTGTTTCAGGTTGCACTGTCGTAAGTGACAGACGATGATATCACTGTTGCTCTGTGTGTGTGTGTGTGTGTGTGTGTGTGTGTGTGTGTGTGTGTGTGTGCGCGTGTGAGAGAGAGAGATTGGAGGGTCTGACAGGTGTTGATTGTGCAGCAGTGCGGTTGTTCCATCGTCACCTCGGCATTTGATAACAGAGCCGTGACACGTGGAAAAAAAACCTGAAAATGCAACGCTTAATTTTTGTTAGCTTAGCACGCTCAGTTAGCAGTATGTCTTTCACGCTTTCACGTTTAGTCGTGGTGTTTGTGTAAAGGCTCCAATTAACAAGATTTGAACTAATTGGCGTTCTCAAAAGGAGGTTTAACTTGCATTTAGCTAACTTAGCTACAGCTTCAATTACCCCAGGTCATCATCACTAGCTATGTATTTGTTACCTGTATTTAATTTAGGCAGCTAGTAATGATCTCCTGAGGTACTTTTATCTGTAGATATGTGAGCTAGCTATAATCACCTTGAGAGGTCCTCACTAGCTAATTTAATTTAATCTAACAGTTAATATGGCAAACTACCTCAGAATTAATACTTCCAGAGCTTATTATTGTATTTAATATTGACTACTTGTACTTAAGTTTGTAATAAAGCTAGTAATAAGGTCATTTTAATTATAGTTAATTGAGCGAATTTAATTTACCTCAGGAGGTCTTTACTAGCTAGGTAAAAAAAAATACAGTTAACAGTTACCTCAGGAAGTTTTAACTTGCTTACTAATTCAATTATAGATAGCGCTTAGATAAGTTATGCTTATAGCAAACAATACCTCAAGAAAAATTACCTCAGAAGATTATGACTAGCTGACAAACTTACAGCTAAAGCAATTAACCCACTAAGTCATTGCTAGCTTGCTGGCTTAAATGCGAATTAAGGTTAATACGACTAATATTCAAGAAAAGTTACCTCGGGAAAAAAGTTAGCTACATATTCATTACCTGTATTTTAGTAATAAACACTGATAATAATTTTTGTAGTTAAGTGAACTAGCTAAAACGGTCCTTACTAACTTTCTAACTTGAACACAGCAAACAGTTACCTCAGGATGTTATTACTAGCTACATAAACATAAACCCGTATTTTAGAAATAAACTCCTGAAGTTATTTTAAGTTCTAGTTTAGTGAAATAGCTGAAAAGGTTATTACTAGCTTGCTAAATTGAATTTAGCTAACAGTTT
>JAAIIK010019244.1:46951-65717 GCA_014706435.1 Silurus glanis | reverse complement strand
GTAGTGATGTGTGGTGATGTGTGGTGATGAGTGGTGATGTGTGGTGATGTGTACTAGAGAGGATTGATGTGTGGTGAAGTGTAGTTATGAGTGGTGTTTTGTAGTGATAAGTAGGGATAAACAGGGATGAGTAGTGATGTGTGGTGATGAGTAGTGATGATTAGTGATGAGAAAGTGTTTGTGTGTGTTTAATGTTCAGGCCGCTGTGGAGAAACTGAAGGCTGCTGAGGAGATCAATGCTCACCTGGAGAGTGAGAAGGTTGACCTGAGTAATGAGGTGCTGAGGATACAAGACTCACTGGAGGACACGGGGAAACTGCTGTTTGAGACCAACAGGGATTTTGATGATCTAACAGAGGTACATGAAACATTTCCATTCAGCAGTTCCTTGAGATATTATTGGAGAGCTTTCCATCTTCATGTCTGTGTACGTAGGCTTAATACTTTCACTCTGTCTTCTTACAGTAGCATTCTGTATCTTCTGGATCAAGCTCTGAGACAGGAAGCAGTACATGCAGAAACGGATCTGCTTCACTACAGACATGAAATAAAATGGATAAAAGAAAAAGCAAGTCAAAACTCAAGCTGGTCTTCATTCTCACTCAGAACCAGCAAGTGAGATTGACATAGTGTTGATGTATCTGGTATCAGGTGTGTGATATTCTGATGCTAAGAAATTAAAACTAGAGTGTCTCCATAACAAACTCAGTGAAACTGGTGAAGATCTAGGAAGATTATACAAACCCGATTCCAAAAAAGTTATAACACTGTACAAATTGTGAATAAAAAAGGAATGCAATAATTTACAAATCTCATAAACTTATATTTTATTCACAATAGAATATAGAAACATATCAAATGTTGAAAGTGAGACATTTTGAAATGTCATGCCAAATATTGGCTCATTTTGGATTTCATGAGAGCTACACATTCCAAAAAAGTTGGGACAGGCAGCAATAAGAGGCCGGAAAAGTTAAATGTACATATAAGGTGTGTGTATGATCATTATACCACTGTGCTCATTTTTTTCTCCCTGATCATTTTGGTCTTAAGGGGAGCTCCATCATCTAGGGTATAACGTAATGTTGATTCTAGGTATTCAGTGGCCCAGTCGAGCTCTGCGGGGTCAGACGGAGATCTATCTAATATCGTAATTTATGGAAGATTGTTAATAAAACGCGCTGCTGTAGCTGACGTGAAAGTACGCTTAACACGATAACGTGGTGAGGTACTAATGCAATGACTGAGGCAGATTTTAAAAGAGATGAGATAATGGTCTGAAATAGCTTCAGACTGAGGAATTATGACTAAGTTTTTTATTTTTAATCCAAATGTTAACAACAAATCGAGAGTGTGTCTCCACTATGAGTGGGTCCTATAACATTCTGATTAATTCCAACTGAATCTAGAATGGACATAACTGCTGCTCTTAAGGAGTCTTCCTGATTATCAAAATTAATATTAAAGTCACCAATAATTAATGCTTTGTCTAAAGAAGCAGCTAAATTTGTGATGAAATCTGCAAATTCTATGAGAAAATCAGAGTCGGGCCCCTGGGGGTCTATAAATAATAATTAGTGGAATTGACTGACTGGACCTGCTTTTGGACACTGAATATTTTATGCTGGTGTAAAGAACTTCAAATGTTTTACATTTGTGTTTAGTCTTTTGTGTGACGCTTAGATTATTATTATAAATAGCTGTGACTCCGCCTCCTCTGCCATTTAGACGGGGTTGGTGTATGTAACTATACCCAGGAGGACTCGCTTCATTTAATGCTAAATATTCATTATTTTTAGGCTACGTTCACACGGAAACGATCTGAAGAGAAAACGCAAAAGTAGCGTTGCGTTATCACTTTTTATTCTGCGTTTAGACGAGCGTTATGGGGGGGAAATCTGCGTGCATATGGTGACGCAAAAGTGTGTGAAATTCGATGTAGTATGCACTCCAGGCGGCTAGGTGGCAATGTGAAGCACTGCCACACAACAATAGAGGCTGGGCGAATAGGCTGGCGTTACATATTTCGTTACATAAATCAAAATATAGCGTGATTACTCTGATCAGTAATATTATCTGAGAATATTTCGTACAACTGCTGAAAAGACTCTTGTATGTTTATCAGAGCTGCTAGGGCAACTTGAAGGTCCGACGTATGGAAATAATCCGACATGTTTGTTATTTTCCTGTACTGGCGCATGCCTGTGACGTAAACGCGTACGCGACGAGAGCCACCGTGAGCAGATTTTTGCGTTTTTACCCTTTAGACGGGAACGCGCCGGTGGAGCGTTTTTAAGATTTCCACTCTGGAGGGTGGTTTCACTTTTTTGCGTTTTTAAGCCCCAAAAACGCCGTCGCCGTCTAAACGAAAGGCACATCTGATAAAATATTTTTACGTTTTCACCCACGAGCGTTCTCGTGTAAACAGGGCCTTAATCCACGTTTCTGTCAAACACGTTATTTTAAACTCCTGGTCGTAATAATATCGTTTATAGTAAGCGCTTTAGATGTGAGAGATCTAATATTCAGCAATCCTATCTTTAGATCAGAGGTGCTGCTGTGCGTTCAGTCCTATTTAATTTAATGTTAATCAGGTTACTAAAACAGACTTTCTGAGAATTCCTATATTTTGGTTTCGCTCGGGGGACAGACACAGTCTCAATTTGGTGGATCCTGAGTGACGACTCTGTGCAGCTAGCAGACGGTCGGTTTAGCCTGTCTGTCTGCTCCCTGGCCTTGGCTCTAGACAGTCACTTGTTGACTAGTGCTGTTCTGAGACTATGACCTATACTACAAGAAATGAGAGCAGCACCTTCCCGAGTGGGATGGATACCGTCCCGCCCTAACAGGCCAGCCTTGCCCTCAAAAATGCTCCAATTATTAATGAAGCCCACATTGTTTTTGGAGCACCACTCGGACATCCAGCAGTTCAGCGACCATAACCTGCTGTAGGCTACATCGCCACGTCGCATTGGGATGGGGCCAGAGCATGTTACTGCATCAGACATTGCCTTCGCTAATTTACACACCTCTATAATATTACTCTTGGTAACCTCTGACTGTCGAAGGCGTATATCATATATATACCTGTGTGAAAAACTATCTTAGAGAACCTATGCTTTCCTAAGAATCTAAGCTGACCTGCTATGTCCGGCGCCCTGGCTCCCGGTATACACATAACCTGTGCTGCTGGTGCCCCTAAAGGTCTAGCTAATTTCACGTGCCTCAGAATGGAGTCTCCTAAAACCAGAGCTCTTTCAGGTTTCTCAGCGGGTGCTTCACTGAGGAGAGCAAACCTGTTGGACACGTGAAGCGGAGAGGAATGGTGCTCCCGTGGGCAAGCCTTAGCGTTAGCTTTGGCTTTGCGAGTATGCCGCCGAGTCGTCACCCATTCGCCCCGCTGCGAGGGCTCTAATGCCGGAGTCGGGGGAATATTAACTTCACCTAGGGCATCCAGACTTTCCCCTGCAGAACCTGGACTGCTCTCGCACTCACTACTTCTCTCTAGACTCTGGATGCGCTCCTCTAATGCTAAGATCTTCTCCGTCAAAAAGCAAGCTAGCTTACACTTCTCACAGATAAAATTATCGCTAACAACGGAGAAAGACCGACTAAACATGTCACACTTCACACACTGAATGAACTGGATGTTCGCCATAGCAGAGAAATTACGTACCTTAATGTGATTACTGTAGTGTGTGTTCGTAGTTCTGGTGGGAATGTCCTCCGCTCACTGCTTTCAAATTCTCAAACAGGGAAAAAAGCGCTCTTCCGAAAGCAAAAATACACGAGACGGAGCCAACGGAAAGTAAAGGATGCAGGAAATCAAAACAATATTTTGATATTTTAAAGCGATGAAAGAGAGAGAAAACAAACTGTAAAAATTTAAAACGCCGATACAAACAAAATTCCCGGCAAACAGTTCAACAACAGGAAACACTCCTTACTCCTACTGACTTTCATTCCCCTTCTCTCCAGCACGTATATCCACCTCTCCAGGCTCTTCTCCACCTGCTCCCTACTCTCACCACAAATCACAATATCATCTGCAAACATCATAGTCCATAGACTCCTGTCTGACCTCGTCCATCAACCTGTCCATCACCACTGCAAACAGGAAAGGGCTCAGGGCCGATCCTTGATGCAGTCCAACCTTCACCCTGAACCAGTCTGTCGTTCCTACTGCACACTTCACTGCCGTCACACTGTCCTCATACATGTCCTGCACCACCCTCACATACTTCTCTGACACACCAGACTTTCTCATACAATACCGCAACTCCTCTCTCCACCCTGTCGTACGCTTTCTCTAAATCCACAAACACACAATGCAGCTCCTTCTGACCTTCTCTATACTTCTCCGGTCAACATTCTCAAAGCAAATAAGGCATCTGTGGTGCTCTTCCTCGGCATGAAACCATACTGTTGCTCACAGATGGTCACCTCTTCTCTCAGCCTGGACTCCACTACTCTTTCCCATAACTTCATGGTGTGACTGATCAACTTAATTCCCCTGTAGTTACTGCAGGTCTGCACATCTCCCTTATTCTTAAAGATCGGTACCAGCACACTCCTTCTCCATTCCTCAGGAATCTTCTCACCTTCCAAAATCCTGTTAAACAATCTGGTTAAAAACTCCACTGCATCTCCCCTAAACATCTCCACGCTTCTACAGGTATGTCATCTGGTCCAACCGACTTTCCACTCTTCATCCTCTTAATCGCTGCTCTCACTTCCTCCTTACTAATCCTATCTACATCCTGCTTTACCAACTCCACATCATCCAACCTTCTCTCGCTCTCATTTTCCTCGTTCATCAGCTGCTCAAAATACTCCCTCCACCTTCTCAACACACTCTCCTCACTAGTCAACACATTTCCATCTCCATCCTTTATTGCTCTAACTTGCAGTACATCCTTCCCAGCTCGGTTCCTCTGCCTGGACAATCGCTACAAATCCTTTTCTCCTTCCTTAGTGTCCAACTTCTCCTACAGCTCCTCATATGCCTTTTCCTTGGCTTTCGCCACATCCCTCTTCACCTGCTGCTGCATCTCCTTGTACTCCTGCTTACTTTTCTCATCACTCTGTCGATCCCAATTCTGTTTCTCCAACCTCTTTCTCCTTCTGCTCTGCTGCACTTCCTCATTCCACCACCACGTCTCTTTGTCTTCCTTTCTATTTCCAGATGTTACACCAAGTACTTTTCTAGCTGTCTCCCTCATCACTTCTGCAGTAGTTCCCCAATCATCCAGCACCTCTTCACCACCACCGAGCTCCTGTCTGACCTCTTCCCTGAACCTCACACTACACTCTTCCTCCTTCAGTTTCCACCATCTTATTCTTCTGTCAGTCCTCACTCTCCTCCTCTTCTTCTTCGCCTCCAAAACCATCCTACAGACCACCATCCGATGCTGTCTAGCTACACTGTCCCCCACCAACACCTTACAGTCTCCAATCTCCTTCAGGTTGCATCTCCTGCATAGAACATAGTCCACCTGTGTGCACCTTCCTCCACTCTTATACGTCACCCTATGATCCTCCTTCTTCTTAAAATACGTGTTCACCACTGCCATTTCCATCCTTTTAGCAAAATCTACCACCATCTGCCCTTCCACATTCCTCTCCTTAAGACCATACCTACCATCACCTCCTCATCACCTCTGTTCCCTTCACCTACATGCCCATTAAAGTCTGCCCCAATCACCAATCGTTCTTTCCTAGGTTCACCTTCTACCACTTCATCTAACTCACTCCAGAATCTTTCCTTCTCCTCCATCTCACAGCCCACTTGTTGAACATAAGCACTGATGACATTTATCATCATCCCTTCAACTTCCAGCTTCACGATCATCACCCTATCAGAAACTCTCTTCACCTCCACTACACTCTTACTGTACTCTTCCTTCAGAATCCCCCCTACACCATTTCTCTTTCCATCCACACCATGATAGAACAGTTTAAACACCTCCAATGTTCCTGCTCTTACTCCCTTTACACTTGGTCTCCTGAACACACAACATATCTACCTTTCTCCTCTCCATCATATCAGCTCCCTCTCTCCCTTTACCCGTCATAGTACCAACATTTAAAGTACCAACCTGAACCTCCACTCTCCTCCACTTCTCCTTTCCCTGCTGTCTCTGTAGACGTCTTCCTCCTCTCCTTCTCCTCCTTCAGCCAACAGTAGCCCAATTTCCACCAGTACCCTGTCGGCTAACGATACCTGTGGTGGTCGTTGTTAACCCGGGCCTCGACCGATCCGGTATGAAATTCTGATTTGTGATCCGTATATTTGATTTGGCACATGTTTTACGCTGGATGTCCTTCATAACGCAACCCTCCCCATTTACCCGGGCTTGGGACCGGCACTAAGAGTGCACTGGCTTGTGTAACACTAATGGCTGGATTTGTTGTGTTCTGAATAAAATATTGAAATTTGAAACTTCCACATCATTGCATTCTGTTTTTATTAAAAATTTGTACAGTGTCCCAACTTTTTTGGAATCGGGTTTGTATTTTTGGGTAAAATGTTCCCCCTTCTCTGATTTTTCACACAGAGGATATCTGAGGTCAAGACACCGAGATGGAACCGAGAGTTGTTTCTCTATCACAAAATGATCTCCAGTGATGTTGGAGCTGTGATTCTCAGATCTCAGCTTTGAAGATGAAAACTGAACTCCTGCTTCACCTCCAAAATCAAGACAGTGACTTGTGAAGATCTTTACACATTTATTGGTGCAAATTTATACTTCCTCTGATTTTTTTACATTTTCACACAGTATGTTTGTGATGTTGAGACATAAACATCAGCGCACTTGATTTGGTCCTGTCACACTCCGAACTGGAGATTTGAGGTTTTTATATTTACTGTGTGTTCCACTAAATATCTCCCTGAGCTACAGAGTCGCCATCAGACTGCACTAATGTGAGCAGCAGCCTTTCCAGCAGCTCCGTGTGCTCCTTGTTCTTTCTTAAGGCTTGAACATGAAGCTGGAAGTTGAAGGGGTGATGATAAATGTCATCAGTGCCTAAGATAAGATAAGATCTACCTTTATTCGTCCCACAGTGGGGAAATTTCTCTGTTACAGCAGCCAAAGAAAAGGAAATGCAAATATATAAAAGAATAGAGACATAATATAGTGTACAGTATAAACACAACACAACGTATAAATGCAAAAGAAGAAAAAAGAGACCACGAGTCAGTAGTTACGCTAATAGACATGTTGCACACAGGTAATATTGCACGTGTTGTTTATTGTTATCGCAGTTAAACAGTAACAGTGTGTATTTTGGTGACTGGTTCACTGAGCAGCTCTGATTGTAAAGTCTAACAGCAGCAGGGAGAAAAGATCTTCTGTATCACTCCTTCAGACATTCAGGATGTAACAGTGTGTCACTGAAGGAGCTGCTCAGAGATGAAACTGTTTCCTACAGGAGACGTTCTCCAGCAATGATGATAGTTTAGCTTCCATCCTCCTTCTCCCACCTCCTGTACAGTGTCCAGAGGAATCTCCAGGACTGAGCTGAACTTCCTGATCAGCTTGTCCAGTCTCTTCCTGTCTGCAGTAGAGATGCTGCTGCACCAGCAGACCACACCATAGAAGATGGATGAGGCCACCACAGAGTCAAATGCTCCACAAGTAGGTTGTGAGATGAAGGAGAAGCAAAAATTCTGAAGGTGCACACAGGTGGTCTATGTTCTATGTAGGAACCTGGAGGAGATTAGAGACTGTAAGATGGAAGTCCAGGAGAGCATCAGGAGAAAGAGGTTGGAGAAACAGGAGCATGGAAATGTTTAGGAGAGATGCAGTGGAGTTTTTAACCAGATTGTTTAACAGCATTCTGGAAGGTGAGAAGATGCCTGAGGAATGGAGAAGGAGTGTGCTGGTACTGATCTTTAAGAATAAGGGAGATGTGCAGACCTGCAGTAACTACAGGGGAATTAAGTTGATCAGTCACACCATGAAGTTATGGGAAAGAGTAGTGGAAGCCAGGCTGAGAGAAGAGGTGACCATCTGTGAGCAACAGTATGGTTTCATGCCGAGGAAGAGCACCACAGACGCATTATTTGCTTTGAGAATGTTGACGGAGAAGTATAGAGAAGGACAGAAGGAGTTGCATTGTGTGTTTGTGGATTTAGAGAAAGCGTACGACAGGGTGGAGAGAGGAGTTGTGGTATTGTATGAGGAAGTCAGGTGTGTCAGAGAAGTATGTGAGGGTGGTGCAGGACATGTATGAGGACAGTGTGACAGCAGTGAAGTGTGCAGTAGGAACGACAGAATGGTTCAAGGTGGAGGTTGGACTGCATCAAGGATCGGCTCTGAGCCCTTTCCTGTTTGCAGTGGTGATGGACAGGTTGAAGGACGAGGTCAGACAGGAGTCTCCATCACTGAGCTTAGTGATCAGTACAGTGGGGAGGACTGTATTGAACGCAGAACTAAAGTCAATGAACAGCATTCTGATGTAGTTGCTGTTTTTATCCAGGTGGGTGAGGCCTGAATGAAGAGCCATGGAAACTGCATTCTCTGTAGATCTGTTCGGGCAATAAGCAAACTGGTGTGGGTCCAGTGTAGGTGGTAGACCCACAGTGAGGTGATTCAGAACCAGTTTCTCAAAGCACTTCATAACAGTAGGAGTGAGTGCAACTGGGCGAAAGTCATTCAGGCATCCTGCAGCTGAGTGCTTGGGCACTGGTGTGATGGTTGTAATCTTCAGGCCGTCCGGACCACCTGCCTTACATGCATCCAATCCATGAGTTCCTTTCTGAGTCTGGTTCCTCTCAAGGTTCTTTCCATATTGTCTCTTTAGAGAGTTTGTAGTTTGGCATGTACATTATGGAACAATATACATCAGTGCTCCTGATAGAGCAGCTTTTATCGAGAAATCAACACATTCTGACCAATCACCAACCAGAACTCAGCTAAACTCACTACATTACACATAATAAGCAGCTCAACTATAATCAGGATATAAAATAAAACCGAACACCACCATATAGATCTAATGTTTAGTAAATAAAACAAAAATGTACAATTTATACATATTTTAACAGAAACCTTAAAAAGTGCGGGTTGTTTCTCGAACATAAACATCCAGAATTATTGATTTTTTTTCCATCTAATTATGAGACTAATTAAAGTATTTGATTAAATATCATCAGTAGCTACAACACAATCCTGCTCTTAGAGCTCCTTAAAAAAAACAAACACCACAAACACCTCTAAACGTCTCAAACCACCTAAATAAACCACAAAACACAACAAACACCTCAAAACACCTCAACATAGCTTAAAACTCCACAAAACATCACAAACAACCAAAATCACTTAAAAACACTTCAAAACTCTACAAAACTTGCACCTCAACACCATTAAACAGCTAACAAACTCCGCATAACAACCCCAAACACAAAAAAATGCATAAAAACACCTCAAAACACTACAAACTACCCAAACCATTTTAAACACTTAACCTCAACAAAACATAAAACACCTGAAAAGACAGCAAAACACTTCAAAACAACCCAAAACGTGTAAAAAAAAAAAAACAAAACAAACAAACCAGACAACAAACACCTGAATACACCCAATAAAACACCCATAAACACCACAAAACAACCAAAAACACATCCAAAAAACACAAATCAAACACCTCAAAACCCCACACAACACCTCAAAAAACACAAAACTCACACCTCAAAACATAATTAAACAATCCAAAAAATATTTTACACAACAAAACACCTCTAACAGAGTCTACACACTCTTATGAAATGTCAGACTGGTTACATGTTTAATGTAAACAAACAGAAATACAGAGGAAAAAAAAGAAGTATTTAATAATTGGGAACATTATGAATACAAAACCCTACAACACTCTGAGTGCATAAGTCTGTACACCCCTCCTAACTAATACTTTTTTCACTAATACTAAAACTTCGCACATCTCCACTTTGGAATTTTATTCCACTGTTCACAGAGGTTCAGTCTCTGTGGTGCCACATTTTCTCCACTTATTGGAGATAGTTGTGACAGTGTTCCATGGTCCATTTAGTGCCTTCTATATTATTTGATATCCCTCCCCTGTTTCGTTCCTTTCAACAATAAAGTCTCACAGTTTCTTTGGTGGCTCTTTGTGGTAGAACACAAAACAAACATTCAAGTAAATTATTCAAGTTTTTTATTTAAAATGTTCACAATTATTAAATATATATATATTTTTTTGTTTTTTGTTGAAAGATCACATTAAAGATGTAACAAATCTGACATTGATGTTGTATTTATTTCTGTCTTTATAGTTTAAAAAACCTCCAATTTCAGAAGAGTTTGTAGACTTTGCTATATCTGCTGTAGTTAGAGCCCCTGTTTCTATTTTGTGTAGATTTCTTGTGTAGTATTATACTTGTGTTTGCATTGTACCTGTCCATATACTTTTAAGTCTCCTTTAAATCTGGTTCCTCTCCAGGATTCGTCTTCAAATCATCTCAGGTAGGTTTCCTTTTTCACCGTCACCACCAGCTTATTCCTCAGGATATATATTTTTAATCTTTTGTAAAGACACTTTGCTGTGAAAAGGATATTTGTTCTCAGTTTGAGCTTTTACAGCACAGGGTTCTGTCTGTCCCTCTGCAGACACCAGGTGGCGCTATGACCACAGGCTGGTTATTGACCTGTTTCACTGCACTGAACTGAACGGGTTTCACTTTAAAGCTCAAAAATCCTCATGGTACCAGAAATACAAATAAATCTGATTTACCTGTTTCTCTGTAAATAATAATCCTGATATATTTATACTGAATCAGTTGGATTGGGTTTGTGAAATGAGTCAGTGCTGAGGGTCTGTGGACTTTACAGCGTGTGTGTGTGTGTGTGTGTGTGTGTGTGTGTGTGTGTGTGTGTGTGTGTGTGTGATCTCCATGCTCCATGCCATACACTGTGAACAGTGAGCCAATTTCTTCAAGCACCAGAACAAAGACCCAGAGCATTGCTCCAAATGATGAAACACAGACACAGAGAAGAATCTTTCAACTGGAACTTGGTCTTTAATGGACTGGTATCAAATATATAACATTTAAAAAGTAGAAATTTAAACTACATCAATTTATCCCTATGAGAAAGCCAGAGGTGACGGTGGTGAGAAAAAACTCCCTGAGTTGTATAAGGAGGAACCTGGAGAGGAACCAGCTGTATAAGGCCATCAACCCAATCCAACATGGAGTGAAACAGATGTAGTTCACCTCAAACTACCAGAATGCTGAAGGTCTGAAAGAATTATTTCTTACCTTGGAAATGTCTTGACTTTAGATTCCTATCTTTTGAGCACGTTTCATTAATGTCTCCACTCCAGTGTTGAGGAAAAGTATTGAACATTTGTACAAGAAAGTAGTTTATTTATCTCTGTTTCCACACGATCACCTTCAAAACAGTGCCCTTACACAGTAAAACTTCACCCCCAGTGTTCTTCTGGAACGTGTCTTCTGGAAGTTTTCTTTTCGAAGAGTTTCAAGCACCTTCTTGCGATTTGCACCGGATCTCTGCAACGGTGTCAAAATGGTGAGCTGGATCTTCATCTTCAGGAAGAGGTCGAAGTCTGCAGGAGCCGGATCTGGTGAGTAGGGTGTGTGAGGAAGTGAGATCATGTGGATTTTTCTCTGATGATCATCATGCACGAGTTGCTGAACCATTTCAACATTTTTTGGGGTTTGAGCTCGTTGAAGGTCTTCCTGATCTCTTGTCTTCTTCCGGTGATGTTCTTCTGCTTTTGAAGCGCACGTGCCGCTTAAAACCCCTCGAACGACTCGTTGCCGTATGTCAAAGGTACGTGAAGTCAAACGTCTCTGTGGAGGATTTGCCCGATTTCATGCAGAATTTCACGTTTGCTCTTTGTTCTAACACAACAGAGAGCCGTGGGAACACACGTGGGTCAGAAGAACACCAGTTACACCATCAGTCTCCAAACATTTTCATAGCACCACATACACACAGAAGATCTCTGCTGCGTCCCTCCCTGCTTCCTCACCCTGTTTTTTTCTGTATCTGTACACATTTAATGAGAGGTCGTGTACGACAAGATACGATGATTCCATAAAACCATGTTATAATTTAGGAAACATCTGAAGACTGAAGTGGTGAGATGAAGGTTCAGATGCTTCTTTTTAGCATTAAACCTCAATTACATGCAATTGTGAACATCAAAGTACATAGAAACGAACCCGCTGCCACCTTGTCACATTATTACCACACCCATTTCTCACAATTCTGCAGGCTATTTGAGTCCCGTAACGAGGAACTGAGGCTCCTACTGCTGTACGAACGATTCACGTGACACTGCATCCTTCTGTGACTAATATTTAAAGGGCAGAGATAAACTGCTTTGTTCTGAACACATGTCCATGCCCATGACTGATGATCTGATGAAGAACAGAAGATGCGACAGAAATAATCCGCCCTGTCTCCAAACACAACCTCTGGCCTTCAGAGGCACCTGGGGAACTGACTCGCGCTTTCTTGCCGAGATGATAAAATGGAATTGCACATGTACAGTAGACCTTTTCTTTCCTCTGATCTAAAGAAAGAACTGCAACCTGGTGTTTCTCCAGAGATTTTGCAAGAGCTTTAAAAAATTTTTTTACCATTCCAGACAGTGCTGATCGAGCAAACGTGGTTCATCTAGTCCTAACATAACCTACATGATCCTTTACAGCAGCTTTACACAAACCCACATGTAGATTTCTCTCAGTTCTGAGATGAAGATGAAGTCAGTAATATTAAAGTCAATAATCACATATACGCCTCAAAACTGCTGAAACAGAAAAACCACCCACAGATGCTCTATAATCAGAAACCTTACTTCTAGATGCATGCCGACGTGGGAAAAACGTGTTATGTCAGAATTGTGTAGGAGGACGTAACTTAGCATCCAGTGTCTAATGTTCCTCAACACGTTCCTCGACATTGTTAAGCTGATGTCTCTCATCTGGCTTTGCTGAAACGGTCTATCCTCAGCATAGCAATGGAAGCTGATACCATGTAGAATTTCCTCCAGAGGCAGCAGATATAAAGAAAAAAGCAGTGAGCTTTGAATGGTTTTATTTTGTCAGATGAACCGGTTCGCTCTAAACTTCCCCTTAATTTTAAACACAATAATATTTCATCAAACTTTTATTAGGTATCAAATTTTGCTGCGTTTTTTGCTGTGACAAAGATTCACATTGAAATATTCACCCGGGGGGTCACGTGACCCTGAGCAAGATGGCAGCTTAAGAGTTTTGCTTCGCTTTAGAACTCTTTTATTTATTTACTCTAGAACTTTTTTTTTATTTAGCCCTATTTTCTGTATAATTTGTACTATTTCAATAGTGTGGAAGGAGATGGAAAGTGGTGGGGATAAGGATTTTCACAGAAAAGTAAAGAGAAAAAGAAAAACCCCGCTGCACGTGATGGTGAAGGGGAAGAGGCTAGTGCTAGCATACAATCGGACACTTCACTTATTTTGAGTGAAATTAGGGCTGTGGGCACGCAGCTGGATGGTATTGAGGGACAGTTAGTAGAAATGTTCATCCGAGTTGGTCCTTAAAAATAGTTTTAATGAAACGTTGCTTCATGAGTTCATTAGAAAATCAAACCCTGGTGTCTTCTACAGTCTGTGTGAGTTCAGCAATTTTACAGGAATCCCAGTGTGCAGTATGGATCTAGCCACCGTAGGTACAACATGTAGGTAGACTGGATGATAAGGACATTGATTGAATCGTAGACTACGACACAAGTTAGTATAGAAAAAGAACTAATCGGCATGCGTTAGTGATATACACAGATCAGACATAACATCATAACATTGAGTGGTGCACTGATGATCTTCATCATGGCACCTGTTAGTGGGTGGATTTATTTATTATGCAGCAGGTGAACATTTTGTCCTTAAAGTTAATGTTAGAAGCAGGAAAAATGGCAGAGCGTAAGGATTTGAGTGAGTTTGGCAAATTGTGATGTCTAGACGACTGAGGCAGAGCGTCAACAAAACTGCAGCTCTTGTGGGATGTTCCTGGTCTGCAGTGGTCAGAATCAGAAATCAAAAGTGCTCCAGGAACAGTGGTGAACCGGCAACAGGGTCATGGGGGACGAGGATCATTGATGCACGTGGGGAGCGAAGGCTGGTCCGTGTGGTCCGATCCAACGGACAAGCTCCTGTATCTTAAACTGCTGAAGAAGTTCATGCTGGTGATGATCGATGGGTCACGACTGTTTTAGCAGCAAAAAGGGGACCAACACAATATTAGGCAGGTGGTTATAATGTTGGCCAAAGGAGCAGAGGGAGAGGAGGAAGACATCTACAGAGACAGCAGGGAAAGGAGAAGTGTAGGAGAATGGAGGTTCGGGTTGGTACTTTAAATGTTGGTACTATGACTGGTAAAGGGAGAGAGGGAGCTGATAGACTAAAAAACTGGAGACCGGGGGGCCTACAGCGTCGCCAGAGCCGATCTGAGGAGGGGAATCTGCAAGGCCAAACATGCTTACAAACAGCAACAGTTGAGGAGCACTTCAACTCTGCTGACCACCGACGCATGTGGCAAGGAATACAGGCTATCACTGACCGCAAACCACCCAACGCAACACCTGCAACCAGTTCTGCCTCACTCCCCAACGAGCTCACCCGCTTCTACGCTCGCTTTGAAAAGGGGAACATGGAGCACTTGCTCAAAACAGAGCCGTTACCAGGTGAGC
Source organism: Silurus glanis (assembly GCA_014706435.1). NCBI lineage: Eukaryota > Metazoa > Chordata > Actinopteri > Siluriformes > Siluridae > Silurus > Silurus glanis. The sequence continues at coordinate 50,997 of JAAIIK010019244.1, read as the reverse complement.
AGCCACTTACACTCTCCACCTCTGAAGTGTGTGCCACCCTGGGTAGGGTGAATGCAAGGAAAGCAGCTGGCCCTGATGGCATCCCTGGTCGTGTACTCAGAGCATGCGCGGAGCAACTGGCCGAGGTCTTCACGGACATCTTTAATCTGTCCTTGGCCCAGGCAATCGTCCCCACCTGCTTCAAGTCTGCTACCATCGTGCCGGTGCCAAAGCACTCGACTGCAACAGAACTGGCTGACTTTCGTCCCGTCGCACTCACATCTGTCATCGCTAAGTGCTTCGAAAGACTGGTCCTCACCCACCTTAAAGCCTGTCTGCCACCCAGCCTGGACCCTTACCAATTTGCACCCAAATAGATCAACTGAGGACGCCATTTCCACTGTACTTCATTCTGCCCTGACTCACTTGGATAACCCTGACACCTATGCCAGGATGCTGTTTGTTGATTTCAGCTCAGCTTTTAATACAATTAGCGCCTTCCAAGCTAACCCTGAAGCTGGAACAACTTGGCATCAGCACACAACTCTGCAATTGGACTCTGGACTTCCTTACGAACAGATCACAGTCTGTTTGTCTGAACACTGTCACCTCCTCCAGTCTCACCATCAGCACTGGGGTTCCTCAGGGATGTGTATTGTCTCCACTACTATACTCCCTTTTCACCCATGACTGCATACCTGTCCATACCTCAAACAGCATTATAAAGTTTGCAGACGACACCACAGTGGTAGGCCTGATTGAAGGTAACAACGAGACGGCTTACAGGGAGGAGATCCAGCACCTAGTAGCATGGTGTGGGGATAATAACCTGGAACTTAACACCAAAAAGACCAAGGAGGTCATTGTGGATTTCAGACGTGCTGGCAATCACACTCATCCTCCAATTCACATCAACAGAACTGCTGTTGAGCGTGTACCTAGCTTCAAGTTCCTTGGAATACACATCTCTGAGGACCTCAACTGGTCTCTGGACTCTTCCATCCTGATCAGAAAGGCACAACAGCGCCTATATTTTCTGAGGAGACTTAAAAAGTCCCATCTGTGCTACAGGATACTGGAGAACTTTTACCGCTGTACCATTGAGAGTATCCTCACAAACTGCATCTCAGTGTGGTACAGCAGCTGCACAGCTTCAGACCGTAAAGCCCTTCAGAGGGTGGTGAAAACCGCCCAACGAATCATCGGTATTGAACTACCCACCTTGGAGAACATTTTCAAAAATCGCTGTTTGCAAAGGGCGAGGGGCATCAAAGATCCCTCTCACCCCAACCACGGACTGTTCACACTTCTCCCATCGGGCAGACGCTACCGTTGTCTCAGAGCCAGAACAAATAGACTGAAAAATAGCTCCTTTCCCCATGGCTGTTTCTGCAATGAACAGCTGATATGGTGTTAACAATCACCACTGCACCGTCACTTTTCTTCTGTGTTTTGCACTATTTTGCACCACTTTAAAATCATGCATCCTTGCACCACCCAAAAATCATTACACTTCTGTATGTCCATCCATATTTATTCTGTTTATTCTGTGTGTATATATATAGATGTATATATTCATAATGATATTCCTTTTGTACAGCTATATCTGTCATACCACTTCATACTGTATCATACTTATACAAAACCCACACTATATATACCCTTATTCAGTTATATGTACATATTACTACACCTAAGCTATTTTTGCACTTCTGGTTACATGCTAACTGCATTTCATTGGCTCTGTACATGTACCCTGCACAATGACAATAAAGTTGAATTTAATCTAATCTAATCTAATCTAATATGATGGAGAGGAGAAAGGTAGATATGTTGTGTGTTCAGGAGAACAAGTGGAAAGGGAGTAAGAGCAGGAACATTGGAGGTGTTTAAACTGTTCTATCATGGTGTGGATGGAAAGAGAAATGGTGTAGGGGTGATTTTACTCTCCTGCCATCAGGAAAACGGTTCCGAAGCATTCGGGCCGCCACATCAAGACTGTGCAATAGTTTCTTTCCTCAAGCCATCAGGCTTCTCAACACACAGAACTGAAACGGAACTCACACACACTCACTCACACACACTCACTCAAATGTTGTTACCGAACTGTACAACCTGGACTAAACACTTAACACACATTCATTACCCATCTTAATCCATTCCACCACCATTTATTTATTTATTATTATTTATACTTGACCGTACCACTCTCTTACTGCTGTTTTTTGCACCTTTAACTTTATTATACTGTTTACATGCTGCTTTTGCACCTCTTGACTGCTGCTTTTTTTTTTGCACTACATTGCTCTGGTTATATTCACTCCCGGGTAGAGTTTTTAGGTTTACTGGTCTGCGCTATAGTTGGTTTTTTTGTCTTGTCTTATGTTGTCTTGTGTTGTCTGTCTGCACTGTTTTTTGTCTGCACTGTTTGCACTAGGTTGCACTCGATGCACTTTAGGTTGTGTTGTAGCTCTATGTTGTTTAGTGTAGCACCAGGGTTCCAGAGGAACGTTGTCTCGTTTTTACTGTGTACCGTGTACAACTGTGTATAGTAGAAATGACAATAAAAGCCTCTTGACTTGACTTGACTTCTGAAGGAAGAGTACAGTAAGAGTGTAGTGGAGGTGAAGAGAGTTTCTGATAGGGTGATGAACGTGAAGCTGGAAGTTGAAGGGGTGATGATAAATGTCATCAGTGTTTATGCTCCACAAGTGGGTTGTGAGATGGAGGAGAAGGAAAGATTCTGGAGTGAGTTAGATGAAGTGATAGAAGGAGTACCTAGGAAAGAACGATCGGTGATTGGGGCAGACTTTAATGGGCATGTAGATGAAGGGAACAGAGGTGATGAGGAGGTGATGGGTAGGTATGGTTTTAAGGAGAGGAATGTGGAAGGGCAGATGGTGGTAGATTTTGCTAAAAGGATGGAAATGGCAGTGGTGAACACTTATTTTAAGAAGAAGGAGGAGCATAGGGTGACGTATAAGAGTGGAGGAAGGTGCACACAGGTGGACTATGTTCTATGCAGGAGATGCAACCTGAAGGAGATTGGAGACTGTAAGGTGTTGGCAGGGGACAGTGTAGCTAGACAGCATCAGATGGTGGTCTGTAGGATGGTTTTGGAGGTGAAGAAGAAGAGGAGGAGAGTGAGGACTGAAAGAAGAATAAGATGGTGGAGACTGAAGGAGGAAGAGTGTAGTGTGAGGTTCAGGGAAGAGGTCAGACAGGAGCTCGGTGGTGGTGAGGAGGTGCTGGATGATTGGGAAACTACTGCAGGAGTGATGAGGGAGGCAGCTAGAAAAGTACTTGGTGTGACATCTGGAAATTGAAATGAAGGCAAAGAGACGTGGTGGTGGAATGAGGAAGTGCAGGAGAGCATAAGGAGGAAGAGGTTGGAGAAACAGAATTGGGATCGACAGAGTGATGAGAAAAGTAGGCAGGAGAACAAGGAGATGCAGCAGCAGGTAAAGAGGGATGTGGTGAAAGCCAAGGAAAAGGCATATGAGGAGCTGTAGGAGAAGTTGGACACTGAGGAAGGAGAAAAGGATTTGTAGCGATTGGCCAGGCAGAGGAACCGAGCTGGGAAGGATGTGCTGCAAGTTAGAGCAATAAAGGATGGAGATGGAAATGTGTTGACTAGTGAGGAGAGTGTGTTGAGAAGATGGAGGGAGTATTTTGAGCAGCTGATGAACGAGGAAAATGAGAGAGAGAGAAGGTTGGATGATGTGGAGTTAGTGAAGCAGGAAGTGGATAGGATTAGTAAGGAGGAAGTGAGAGCAGCGATTAAGAGGATGAAGAGTGGAAAGTCGGTTGGACCAGATGACATACCGGTAGAAGCGTGGAGATGTTTAGGAGAGATGCAGTGGAGTTTTTAACCAGATTGTTTAATAATATTCTGGAAGGTGAGAAGATACCTGAGGAATGGAGAAGGAGTGTGCTGGTACTAATCTTTAAGAATAAGGGAGATGTGCAGACCTGCAGTAAAGTAAGTGAAGTTATGGGAAAGAGTAGTGGAAGCCAGGCTGAGAGAAGAGGTGACCATCTGTGAGCAGCAGTATGGTTTCATGCCG
>JAAIIK010019244.1:20782-36047 GCA_014706435.1 Silurus glanis | reverse complement strand
TTCTCCTCCATCCTCCAGCTTTCTCCTTCATCCTCCAGCTTTCTCCTTCATCCTCCTCTCTCCTATTCAGTAGTGATGTGTTTCATGTAAATATAAATGTTTCATGTGTGTGTGTTTTGTTGTTAATGTGTAAAACAGCAGCTGACTAAACAAAATCTCCTGCCAAATATCTTCATCCTTATCATCATTCTCCTCCTCCTCCTCCTCCTCACAGCGTGGTGTATTCAGCACCAGTGGGTCCAAATAAAGGAGAAAATGGTTATTACTATAAATGACTCTGAGTCGATACTCGGACGTGAGCGGAATGACGGAGCGAAATGTGAAAGCTGATCCGATCCGATCCGATCCCACTCTTTTTTCCTCCTGTTGTAATTTAGCAAGAGGAAGAAGTGCATGATGGGATGTTTTAAATGACAGCAGCCAGGCTTGAGAAGGTCAGAGCAATTTGGCCCAGAAGGAACAAATATTAGAGTCTTATTGTTGATCTGATTGTGAAGAGGTCAGACGTTCTCGCGGGTGTGAAGTGATTTCCTCCGGAGAGTCTGACTGCAGGGACGGACCATAAATCAGACAAACAATCAGACACACGTCACCATAAAAAATACTCAAGTGTTTCCCCTTTTACTGTTTTAAACACGAACAGTACAGAAGTCGAGATGGTGCTGATCTAATGTGTGGGTTGCTATCAGACCCGACATCAGCAAGTAAAAAGTGAATTGGATTTAAAGGGAAACAGATTGGATATCAGATCCTGTAGATTTGAAATGTAATATATTTGTGGAAACAGGAAGCTCTGAGATACGAGATCTGAGCTTCTCCTGTTAGAATTCGAGTTTGATACTTTTTTTTTTATTTCATATTTATTATATTTATGGAGATTCAGTGTGGGAGAGTGGGCGGAGTTCCAAAGATTATGTGCATTATGATGTAATATAGTGGGCGGGGTTCCAAAGATTATGTGCATTATGATGTCAGTGGAAGGTGGTCAGGGTCAGCAAATCTTTCTCTGCTGGCCTAAACACTTTCAGAATCTATCTTGAATCTACTCTCTTCTGATAAGGTAGGATTCTAACTTTGTTTATCTATTTAACTCAGTTGATTCTAGAGTGTTGGTCTGTGCTTATTGTTTCTTTAAGGTGATTAATCAAGGGTATTTTCAGTCTCACTTGAGGTGTGAATTGTGGGCAGGGCTTACTCATATATTATATTGAAGGCGCTCCTGTAGCGGTTGTAGGTGACCTCCCTAAAGCCAGTAACGCTTAGTATTTATTTAGAATTTCTTATTTTTACTTTTTCTTTTAATACACATTGATCTCAAATTGGGAGATCAGTCATGTGTCTTAAACCCATCTCTGGAGTCTCCTCTTACAGACACAGACGTTTTCATCCACAGAACAGAAGTCACATTGCCAGTAACCTCATCTACCCTCCCCTGTTGTCTCAATCTCAAACAGTGGTGGTAGGTGGGCTCTGGAATTGCCAGTCTGCTGTAAGGAAAGCTGACTTTATCACAGCCTTGGCTTCCCACTACACCTTCGACTTTCTGGCTCTTACTGAAACCTGGATATCCCCACAGAACCCTGCTCCACCAGCTGCTCTGTCTTCTGCCTATGCTTTCTCTCACTCACCAAGAGAAACCGGTAGAGGTGGTGGTACAGGTCTACTTTTATCATGGAGTGGTGTTTTACACCTCTCCCTTTGTCTCATCTAACCATGTCTTCTTTTGAATTTCATGCAGTTTTAGTTCCCTCTCCAATCAACCTTTTCATCATTGTCATCTACCGCCCTCCTGGTCCCCTTGGAGACTTCCTAGAAGAGATGGACACACTCCTCAGTACTTTCCCCTCTGACAGCATCCCTCTGACAGTTCTTGGTGACTTCAACCTCCCATCCGACAAACTTCAGTCATCTTGCCTCTTGCCTTTTCTGAATACCTTCTCCTTGACATATAACAGCTGCCCTCCAACACACAAGGGAGGAAATGTCCTGGACCTGGTTTTCAGCCGCCCTACTCCAGCTACAGACATGACTGCCACTCCACTTCCAATCTCTGATCATCAAATTTTCTTTGGATGTGACTTCTGCTAAAACTGCCTTCTACAAGGAAAAGCTTGAGGCCTCTGCACAAGTTCCTCGTAAGCTCCACAACATCTTCTCTTCACTACTCAACCCCCCTGCTGCACCTGCTCTATCCTCCCTGACTGCTAATGACTTTGCCTCCTTCTATGATGAAAAGATTACGAAAATCTGCCAGACCTGCATTTCCTCCCCAACAATGACTACACAACACAGCCAGCAATCCACTACATCTCTGTCAAGCTTCTCAACCTTAACAGAAGATGAGATACTGCAAGTCATCCAATCTTGCAGTCCCACCACCTGTCCTCTGGATCCAATCCCTTCAACTATGCATCAGACCATCACACAAGATCTCCTGCCCTTCATCTCCACAATCATCAACGGGTCCTTAACATCTGGCTATGTACCAACTACCTTCAAGCAAGCAAGGGTCATTCCCATCTTAAAGAAACCTGCTCTGGATCCATCAGACATCAACAACTATCAGTTCTCTCCTTTCTTTCTAAATCTCTGGAATGCACTGTTTTTAACCAACTGTCTGTCTATCTCTCACAGAACAACCTCCATGATCTGAACGAGTCTGGATTCAAAGCGGCACATTCCACAGAGACGGCCCTTTTGGCTGTTTCTGAGAAACTGCATGCTGCTCGATCAGCCAAGCTGTCATCTGTACTTATCTTCCTGGACCTTTCAGCAGCATTTGACACAATCAACCACAAGACTCTTTTGTCAACCCTCAAGAGCCTCAGTATCCGCGGAACAGCATGGAAATGGTTTGCTTCCTACCTGGAAGGTCGCTCATACCAGGTAACATGGAGGGGATCCACATCTGCCCCGTGCAGACTCACCACTGGTGTCCCACAAGGCTTGGTACTTGGTCCCCTCCTTTTCTCCCTCTATACCCACTCCATTGGTGAAGTTATATCCTCACATGGGTTTTCTTATCACTGCTATGCAGATGACACTCAACTAATCTTTTCTTTCCCTCCATCAGATACCACAGCTTCCGCTCGGATTTCGGCATGCTTGACAGACATAGCTTCATGGATGAGTGCTCACCAACTAAAACTCAACCCCAGCAAAACAGAACTGCTGGTCATCCCAGGTGATTCATCTCCAGGTTAAGATCTCCAAATAACACTTCATGACTCTCTGCTCTCCCCTTCAGCCACTGCTCGTAACCTTGGGGTAACTATGGACAATGAACTGTCCTTCTTCCCACATGTCGCTAATGTGGCTCGCTCCTGTCGATTTCTTCTCTACAACATCCGAAGGATTCGACCATTTCTGTCCACACAGGCTGCCCAGGTGCTTGTTCAGTCTCTTGTCATTTCAAGACTGAACTACTGCAACTCTCTGCTGGCAGGTCTTCCCCTGAACGCTATTCGTCCACTGCAAATGATCCAAAACGCAGCTGCATGACTTGTGTTCATCTGCCCAAGTTCTCCCACACCACCCCACTGCTGCTCCTCCACTGGCTTCCAGTAGTATCAGATTCAAAACACTGATGCTTGCCTACAAGGCCAAAAATGGACCAGCGCCATCTTACCTGAGAGACCTCATCACATCTTGCACTGCACCACGCTGTCTGAGATCCTCCAGCACTGCTCCACTGGTACCACCTTCTCTCAGAATGAGAGGAAGTATACTTCAAGGCTCTTCTCTGTTCTGGCAGTGGAGGTGGTGGAATGAACTTCCCCTAGATATCCATACAGCGGTCCCTGACTACCTTCAAGCGACGATTGAAGACCTTCATCTTCCTGAAACACTTAAATTAGCACTTTCCAAGTTTGCCTTGTAGAATTCAAGAGTTATATTTATATTAAGTTTGTAATCTTGCGTACCAGTGTAGATTTATTCATTACTAGAGACTCAAAGCACTTTTGTACGTCGATCTGGATAAGGGCGTCTGCTAAATGCTGCAAATGTAAATGTAAGCACTGACCTACATTTACAACCTAAACTCTAATATTTGTTCCATGAAATTGTATTAATTTATTCCATCAGTTTATTCTCTTCATGTCGTAGCGTTTCTCTCGGCTGCACTGCTTCCAGTACGTGTATGTGGAGGTTAGATTTTTTGTCCAATCAGATTTCAGCCTCTATGTGCTGCCATGTGAATCTAATCTGCCCAGAGCCTTCAGAATCAGTACTGCTGGCCTTTTACCATAGAGAATATTACCAACAGCTCTGTTTCTTTAACCAATCAGATTTCAGATTCTCCTCACAGGGCAGCTCGCATGTTCTCCACTTCCAGACCAGTGAATACGAGCGCTACCACTGGATTACAGCCTCTGGGGGGCGCTGCACATTATGAGTCTGTATCTCTGGTGAGTAGGTTGTATGTTATTTACATTTTTAATGTTTTTGTCATGTTATTAGACAAATATTGATTGTGAACTGCTCCAGATGTTGTAGGTGCACAGTTGTGGTTGTAGTGTAGAGGTTTGGAGTCTTAACTGGGTTTGTTGTTTTAGTAAAATGGTCTTCACCCTCCAGATGTGAAATGTCTCTCTGTAATGCTGCGTGTTGTTATATTGTGGTTTTGTATTGTATTGATGGTTTCTATAATCGTGATGTGATAGTGGTGTATTAAGAGGTGGATTAAGTCGAGTACGTCCTCACTGAAGGTCCAGGTACCAAATACACGGCCCGCCACTGTATGATGTGATATAGTGAGCGAAGTTTAATTACTCATCTGTGTTAGGAGTATGGAAGAAGTCTCTAGATTCAGAGGAAAATAATCAGTTTCCCAGTGATGAGTTTTTCCTCCTTCTCTTCCTCATCACACATGCAATATCTCCTTCTGAAGTTCCCCCTCTACTTCTTTACTGTCTGCTTAAATTGCAATGTTTTTTTCAATCTATTTAAAATTTGCTTTAATCAGACTAATCAAATCTTTCAGTACTTTTCTAGGGTAATGTAAAAACACGTTTTTTTTATTCTCCACTGGAGAATAAAAAAAAGCTGTTAAAGATCCAGATTTTCTGGCTGCTGACCCGAGAAAGCTCCTGCATCCATCTCCGTCTTTGTTTCTTATTCAGGCGTTTAATGACACACTTCTTGCATCAGATTGTGACCTTGAGGAGCTTCAGTTGCTTCAGTGAAACTGCAACCTGAATTTTAAGAGACTGGAGCGTGCCAGAGTGAGACTAGAGAGATACAGGAGAGATACCAGAGAGATACTGGAAAGATACTGGAGAGATACCAGAGAGATACTGGAGAGAAACAGGAGAGATACTGAAGAGATACTGAAGAGATAGAGGAGAGATACTGGACAGAAAGAGGAGAGATAATAGAGAAATAATGAAGCGATACAGGAGAGATACAGGAGAGATACAGAAAAGATACTGGAGAGATACAGGAGAGATAGAGGAAAGATAAAAAAGAGATACAGGAGAGATACTGTAGAGATAGAGGAGAGATACTGTAGAGATAGAGGAGAGATACTGGAGAGATAGATAAGAGACAAAGGAAAGATAGAGGAGAGATACAGGAGAGATGGAGAAGAGATACAGAAGAAATACAGGGAGATACTGGAGAGATAGAGGAGAGATACTGGAGAGATAGAGGAAAAGATGGAGGAGAGATACTGGAGAAATACTGGAGAGATACAGAAGAGATAGAGGAAAGATACAGGCGATATAGAGAAGAGATAATAAAGAGATACTGCAAAGATACAGGAGAGACACTGGAGAGATAGAGGAGAGATAAAGCAGAGATACAGGAAAGATAGAGGAAAGAACTGGAGAGATACTGGACAGATACAGGAGAGATACAAGAGAGATAGAGGAAATATAGAATAGAGATACAGGAGAGATGCTGAAGAGATACAGTAGAGATATAGGAAACATGGAGGAGAGATACAGGAAAGATAGAGGAGAGATAAAGGAGAGGTACAGGAGAGATAGAGGAAAGACAGGAGAGATACTGGAGATATAGAGGAGAGATACTGGAGACATAAAGAAGAGAAACAGGAGAGATACAGAAAAAATACAGTAGAAATACAGGGGAGATAGAGGAGCCATAGAGAAGAGATACAGGGGAGATAGGGGAGCGATAGAGTAGAGATACTGCAGAGATATATGGGAGACACTAGAGAGATATAGGAGAGATAGAGGAAAGACAGAATACAGATACAGTTGAGATACTGGAGAGATAGAGGAGAGACTTACTAACACCCTTGTAGCTGAATAGATCTCCACAAAATCTAGAAGAACATCTTCCCAGAAGAGTGGAGCTCATTATAACATGGGGACTGAATGTGGAATGAGATGTTTAAAAAGAGGCACATAGCAATCTAATGGTCAGGAGTCTGCAAACTTTTGATATCCTCTGAGAGGTTCTGAAACAGAATGTGCAGTGGAGTCGTGTATCTGGAGCTCTGATATGATGAACAGGGAATGGAATTAATCTAAAATATCAAACATTGTATATTTTATGCTACATCGACTCAGCGCCAACAGGAAGTAGTTGAGATCACTGATGTCAACACCAGGACACTTACAGATGTAGTAGTACTCGTGTCCGGGCCGAAACTCGAAGCCGAGCGAGAACGGCGTGAAAAGCTGAAATTTTTCAGAGAAGCGCAGCGGGCCGTCAACGTTCTGCGGCCTGTTGCACTCCCAGCGTTTAAAGCCCCTCATGCGATGTTCGCAGGTGGCGTAGCCTTCGTGGTTGACCATAAACAGGATGTAGCGCTCCATCCGGCTGGACGGCTGTGGCTCCTCGTAGTATGGACAGTACACGTCCAGGTAGTCATTGATGTTGACAGCGACGGTGTATTCTCCGTGCCAGAACCTGTGCAGAGAATGTGAAGGTGAGCTAAGGCCTCTCCACAGGAACGTGCAGCGAGAGTCATATTGCTCTATTCGTATGTGTTTCAGACGCCTTACATCATCCACACAGCTGTAATTTGTGAGGGGGTGGGGGTAGAGGAGAGTGGTATAACATAGAGGGACATAGAGTAGTGGGGTATAACAAAGAGGGGTATAGAGTAGTGGGGTATAAAGGAGAGGGGTATAATGGGATGGGGGGGGCATAGAGGAGAGGTATAATGGAGTGGGGCATTTTATAGTTGGGCAGTATTTTATAGTTTTGCCCAACCCAGTGTATTCCTAAACAAGGAGATCATGTTGAAGAGCAGGTCTTAGAACCAGATCATAAATCAGAGGAATAACACACTGCATACTCCATGCTCAGGGACGAATCCGAGGCAGAATACACAGCACAGTACAGTGTTTACCCCTGGAGTGTAACAGCCCAAAAAACCGGGGTAGAATCAATTCAACTACAACTAGAATCTTTACCCAACATCCCACAGTCCCACTTACAGGTCGATTTAATATTCAGGAGATTAGAAAATTGATGTTTTCACTTATACTATAGCAGCTATAACCTGGAGTTCTCATGTATCATATATCAGTGTATTATGTTGCCCTGTAATAAGGAAGCTGTTACTATAGAAACCAATAAGGAGCTAATCATAAACCTGTTTGTGATAGAGAGAGTGTTCATGAAACTGTTATACACAAATAACACACACCTTCTGACCAATCAGAGACAAGTATGTGATATACGATGATGTAATATGTAAAAGGTGACAAAATGCTATAACTTCAGAATCAGAATTAGGATCAGGTTTATTTGCCAGATGTGTTCACACATGTGAATTTGGTTCCAGCTGTTGGTGACTCAAAGTACACCAACAGCTAACAATAACACCAACAGCCAAATAACACAATACATTCAGCTTGGACATTACAAGACAAAACAGACAGTATGAGACAAAGCAGACAGTATGAGACAAAGCAGACAATATGAGAAACAATAAGCAATATAAGTATTAAACAGGGATACAGAGTATATGACAGATCAGTGATGTAGTGCATGGTAGTGCAAATAACAGTTTTGTGCGTCAGGTACGATAAAGAGTTACTTTAGAACTTTGTACAATATACACCAGCAATAGTGTGTGTAACATATATGGATGATGTGGTGATTGACTGTTCTGATGATGCAGCACTTATAGATATGAAGCAGGGAATATCATTATAGTAAGTTGTTAATGAAGCTGAAACTGTTCCTGTGTCTGGCAGTTCTGGTGAACTGAGTTCTGTAGCACCTGCCAGAAGGGAGGAGCTGGAAGATGTTGTGTTCAGGGTGCGGAGGGTCAGTAGTGATTTTTTCTGCCCGGTTTCTGGTTCTTATGTGGTACAAGTCCTGGAGAGTGGGCAGAGGAGCACCAATGATTTTTCTGCTGTTTTAACGGTTTTCTGCAGTCTGTTTCTGTCCTGTTTTGTTGCTGCTCCAAACCAGATGGTGAGTGATGAGCACAGGACAGATTCAAGACTGCAGTGTAGAAATGCATCAACAGCTCCTGTGGCAGACCAGACTTCCTTAATTGGTGTAGAAATACATCCTCTGCTGGGCCTTTTTCAGAATGGAGTTTATGTTGGACTCCCTTTTCAGGTCTTGGGAAATGGTCTTCCAGAAACTTGAAGGTCTCCACAGATGACACAGGACTGTTGGATATTTTGAGGGGGAGTAGTGTTGAGGGGTGTTTCCTAAAGTCCACTATCATCTCCACAGTTTTAAGTGTGTTTAGCTCTACGTTGTTCTGACTGCACAATAACACCAGCCGCTTCACCTCCTGCTGATATGCAGACTCGGTGCCATCTTGGATGAGTCCAATGAGCGTTGTATCATCTGCAAAATTCAGGAGTTTACAGTTTTGTCACTGGATGTGCAGTCGGAGTTCCCCAAGGCTGCCATATGCATCCTTAAGAATGGTGTAGCAATGATCCAGTGTGTTATTTTTTCTTGTGGGAAAATGAATATGCTGTCTGTATTTTGGAAGTTCAAGTGCTAGTTTTGCTCTGCTAAAGTCTCCAACGATTATAAATAGCGAATCCGGGTGTTTTTGCTCCATATTTGGTTTGCCAGGTGTTGCAGTGCATCACTCACGTTGGCCTGCGGTGAATAAAACGGTTTACAGTTTATGAACAGTGATTCCAAGTTTGGGCTGCAGTATTTATCCGGCACTGTGACATCTGTACACAATGTTCGTTGATGTAGAAGCTTTCATTTTACCTGATAGCGCCGCTACGCAATCCGCTCGGTGTAATCTGAAGCCCGAGAGAAGAAATCCGCTGTCTGGGATTGTGACTGAGCCAAGTTTGGGTAAAACAGAGAGCAGTGGATCATGCAAAGTCTTTGTTCCGTTTAAAAGACGTTTGTAAATATTTCATAAAGTTATCTCCAAGTGCAGTCTCCAAAACCAATTCTATGATTTAACAGGCTCTCACAAGGACTGTCCAAGAAAAGGAAGATCAAGAGCTACCTCTGCTGCAGAGGATACATTTATTAGAATTTCCAGCCTCAGAAACAACTCATTTACATAAATGCTTCACAAAGTTCAAGTGTTAAACATATTTCCAACTTCCACTGTCCAGAGGAGACTGTGTGAGTCAGGACTTCATGGTCAAATTGCGGCAAAGAAACCATTACGTCTGAAGAACAACAAGCAGAAGAGACTTACTCAGACCAAGAAACACCAGGAACATTATAACAGTGGAAAGCTATCCTTTGGTCTGAAGAGTCTAAATGTGAGATGTTTGGTTCTAAGCATTGTGTCTTTGTTAGACGTACAGAGGGTGGACGGACGGTTCCTGAATGTGTGGCTTCCACTCTGAAGCATGGCTGAGCAGGTGCCATGGTGTGAAGGTGCTTTGCTGGTGACATTGTTGGCGATTAAGTCAGAATTGAGCAGACACTTAACCAGCATGGCGACCACAGCATTCTGCAGCAACATGCAGCTGTCCATCTGGTTTACACTTAGTGGGAGCATCTTTTTTTTCCCAACAGAACAACGACCCCAAACACACCTCTAGTTTCTGTAAGAGCTATATGTTCAAAAGGAGAGCGATGGAGTGATGCATCAGATGACGTTACTTCCACAATCACCACATCTAAATCCAGGTGAGATGGTTCATTTTCTTTTTTTTAATTGCGCTTTTAACAATAAACATTGTCTCAAAATGAATAAGATGTTGTTTATAAGTGTAAGTTTGTCCCTGATGAACAAGTCGGTGGAGACTGTGGTGAAGAAAAAACTCCCTGAGATGCATAAGGAAGAAACCTTGAGAGGAACCAGACACAAGAGGGAACCTCATCCTCATCTGGGTGCCACCGAATGTCCATTTATTACAGATAAACGATGTTGAGGTGCAGTGATGGAGATCAGAGCAAACTGTAGTCCTGAGTCAGTGTAGCAGACTGTTGACATTAACTACAGTCCAAATCCTCAAAGCTCCTGTTCTTACTTCGTAATTTCATGGACCTCCAGACCATCGATAAGAAACATCTCAAGCTACACACAGTCGGTACTCTGTTTGTGTTTGTGAACTAAGCTATACTTGGAGATGCGTATCTGATATCACAGAGATATGAAATCACACTGCAGAGCTTCACTTTATCTTCTTAAGTATGACTAGATGGTGTTTATGATGTTCCCTGGACAATAAACAGAACATTATCATGCAAGTAACACTTTATTATGTCTGTCTGTCTGTCTGTCTGTCTTTTTAGTAAAAAATAAGGACCCTTTTTATTTTTTGGTGAAACCATGACAACGGTGTGTTTATTTATTGTGTGTTACTGAATGGACGTGTCAGTCATGTGGAGCAGATGAACATCTCCTTTGTTCTCGCCACTTTCGGAATCATACAAAACCAGACGAGGCTGAAATCACGGATCCGATATTACTCGGTGTTTTTGGAGAGTCGTTTATTCCGCTGTTCTTTTCAGGCTGAGAATACGCCTCCATCTCTCCCTCTCTCTCTCCATCTCTCCCTTTCTCTCTCCATCTCTCCCTTTCTCTCCCACTCTGCATAATCATGACCCAGATACAGGCGTATGGAGTGAGAGCGCAAGCCGTTTTCTCTCGCTGTCGCTTTCTCTTCGTCTCCTTTTGTGTTTCAGAACACGACACTGCAGCACAGCTGTGAGATGTGTCGAGAGATAAAATCAGGAATCTATTTTGTATGTGTGTGTGTGTGTGTGTGTGGGCGTTTGTTGTGATGTTACACTCATGTCTATTTAGAATCTGAACGTACACAATAAATGAAAACGTTAGAAAGTATTTCAAAGTAGATTTCTTTACATCGGAATGATGCAGGGTTTTATTCTTGATGAGACAAAACAGAAATTATGACATCACCCTCAGATATTGTGGTTTAAAGAGAACTGGTGAATAAAGTGGGTGTGGTTCAGGGAGAATTGGTGAATATTGTGGGTGGGGTTTAGGGAGAACTGGTAAATATTGTGGGTGGTGTTTAGAGTGAATTGGTGAATACAGTGGGTGTGGTTTAGGGAGAAATGGTAAATATTGTGGGTGGGGTTTAGAGTCAAGTCAAGTCAAGTTTATTTGTATAGCGCTTTTCACAACAGACATTGTCTCAAAGCAGCTTTACAGAAATCAACAGTGAAGGTGAATGGTGTGTGTTTATCCCTGATGAGCAGCCGTGGCAACTGTGGCAAGGAAAAACTCCCTTAGATGTTATGAGGAAGAAACCTGGAGAGGAACCAGACTCAAAAGCAGAACCTCATCCTCATATGGGTGACATCAAGAGTTTGATCATAAATCTTTCAACAATACAGAACACTGGAGAGTGAGAACTAACATGAGTACTGGAGTATAAGATTATAAGTAAATGTTCTTTCTACAGTCTTTGGTATAAAAGTAGGAGCTACTGAACTCAACATTTGTGATCATCACAGATCCAGCATCAGCTTCTCCATGCCAGAGCCTTTAAACACTCCAGGAGGTCCAATGTCAAAACTCCACACATGTAGTGGGATCCAATTGGCACTCGTACGTCTGTAGATGGTTCTGGATGTTTGCGAGTTCGGCATCTACTTCTCCATGATCATCCATAGGTCCATAATCTTCACGAGGTGGGACGTGACTGGAGCTGGCCAAACCTCAGGAAGCCTCGGGATGGGGAGAGAAAGAGAAGCAGTGGAGAGGAATTAGCGTAGCTGCTGTTCATGATATTAACAGCACAAGTTGATAATGTGCATGTGATCAGATGTTCTGGAGCACAAGGTTATGATGTGATGTGTGTTATGTGTAGGCTTTGCTAAAAAGATACGTCTTTAATCTGCACTTAAACTGGGAGAGTGTGTCTGAGCCCCGAACACTGTCAGGAAGACTATTCCAGAGTTTAGGAGCTAAATGTGAGAATGATCTACCGCCTTTAGTGGACTTTGCTATTCTAGGAACTACTAGAAGTCCAGAGTTTTGAGATCTCAGGGAGCGTGACGGATTGTAGCGTGTTAAAAGACTGGAGAGATACATGGAGATAAACCATTTAGTGCTTTATAAGTAAGAAGTAGTAGTTTGTAGTCTATTCGAAACTTAACAGGAAGCCAGTGTAGGGACGATAAGATTGGGGTTATATGATCATATTTTCTTGACCTAGTAAGAACTCTTGCTGCCGCATTCTGAACTAACTGAAGCTTGTTTATTAATGATGCAGGACATCCACCTAGTAATGCATTACAGTAGTCTATTCTGGAGGTCATGAACGCATGGACGAGCTTCTCTGCATCGGATATAGACAACATATTTCTTAGCTTAGAAATATTTCTAAGGTGAAAGAAGGCTGTTTTTGTAACTTGGTTGATGTGATTTTTAAAAGATAAGTTGCTCTAAAATAACTCCCAGGTCTTTTACTGTTGAACTAGTAGTTACAGAACATCCGTCTAAATGCAGGTTGAGATGCTGGAGCTTCTGTATTCTAGTTTTTGGGCCGATGAGCAAAATCTCCATCTTATCAGAATTTAAAAGTAGAAAGTTATGGGTCATCCAATCTCTTATTTCTTTAACACACTCAGTTATCCGAGTTAATTGAGCGTATCGCCTGGTTTAGATGAGATATATAGCTGGGTATCATCAGCATAACAATGGAAGCTAATTCCATGCCTTCTAATAATATTTCCTAACGGAAGCATGTATATTGTGAAAAGCAGGGGTCCTAGAACTGAACCTTGTGGCACGCCATAATTTACTAGCATTAGCCTGGATAGCTCTCCATTTAAATCTACGAAATGGTAACGATCGGACAGGTAGGATTTAAACCAGCTTAATGCCTGTCCCTGAATGCCGATGTAATTCTGTAAGCGATCGAGGAGAAGATCATGATCTATAGTGTCGAATGCAGCACTAAGATCTAGTAAAACTAACAGCGAGATGAAGCCTTGGTCTGAAGCTAAAAACAGGTCATTAGTGATTTGGTGAATATTGTGGGTGTGGTTTAAAAAGAATTGATAAATATTGTGGGTGGGGTTTAGAGAGAACTGGTGAATATTGTGGGTGTGGTTTAGGAAAAACTGATGAATAAAGTGGGTGTGGTTAAGAGAGAACCGATATTTTTAAAATAAAAAAACTGAAAGATCACGTCCATAAGTATTCAGATGCTTTAATCAGTATTAGATGCTCCTTTGGCAGCAATTACAGTTTCGACTCTTTTTGGCTCTGGGCAGGTGATGAGCAGTACCTTGCTTCCTCCAGACATAACATTTATAACTGAGGCCAAATCTTAGAATCTTGTTCCTCACAGTCTGAGAGTCCTTTAGTGGGCTTGCATGGATTTTGTGCTGAGAAGTTTCCGTCAAGCCACTCGTCCATAAAGCCCAGATCGGTGTAGCATGGCAGTGATGGATGTCCTTCTGGAACTTTGTCCATCTACACCAGCTCTTAGAAGAGTCCTGGTTGTGCCACACTGTGCTCTTGGGGATCTTCCAGTGCAGCAGAATGTTTTTGTAGCCTTCTCCAGATCTGTGGCTTACAAAAATCCTGTCTCTGAGCTCTGCAGCAGTTCCTTTGACCTCATGGCTTGGTTTTTGCTCTGATCTGCATTGTTAGCTGTGAGACCTTCTTTAGAGATGTGTGTGTTTTTCCAAATCATGTCATCAATCAACTGTTCCACAGGTAGACTCCAGTCAAGGTGTAGAAACATCGCAGCAACGATCAATAAAAACGGGAGGCACATGAGCTGATTTTCAAGTGTTGTTGGAAAAGGGTCTGAATACTGACCCTGGGATGCTTTCTATTTCTTTGGTTCCTCCATCTCTCTCTCTCTCTCTCTCTCTCTCTCTCTCTCTCTCCACTCAACGAGTTGTACTAATAATCTGATAATCACTTATTCCCTAAACTGCAGGATTAAACACAATTTGGATTCTCGGCTGTGCTCCATTTGAAGTGTGGTTCCCTACGTACGGAGCACTTACACGCACTAAACTCCTGCCTGGCGTTATCAGTGTTAGCTTAATGAGCTGATTAGCAGTCTCTCGTCTCCTTCCAGCACTGGGGCTCGTTACTGCGTTACTCACACAGGGACTGAATCCTGTCTTCCTCTGGTTCAACAAACACTCACTCACCCAGCGTGGGAATCCCCGAGGCAGCGCTAATCACGTTAAACGTGAAATCTCCACCTTTTGTGTGTGTGTGTATGTGTGTGTGTGTGTGTGTGTGTGTGTGTGTGTGTGTGTGTGTGAAGAATCCAGAAAATTCCTCAGCTTCAGGAATCCCACTCTTGAGAAACAGGACAGGAAAAGTGATTATTTTGTTACCCGCAACTTTTTATCTCTCTGAAACGGAGGACTTCTTCTAGAAACATTCTGAAGAATGTTCTTTTTTTCTTGATTGTACATTTGAGGAAAAATAAAAATAAAATAATTGTATAGACTTTAACATTCTATTTTTAAACTTTTAAACACAGTAAATACAAGACTCGGGGTGTCGCATCGCGTCCATGTGTCTCCTCTGTCCTGACAATCCGATATGATATGAGTTATTATTAAAGTCAGGGGTGGGGCAGAGTGGAGAGGGGTGGGGTGGGATGGGGTGGGATGGGGTGGCCCCAGGGGATGGTTTTGAGAATGAAAGATGTTTTCTAGCATTATGAGTTTTTGATGTTTGGGCGTTGAGCTCGAGGGAAAAGCAGTCAGAGAGGTGAATAAAGTACAAAAGCCACTCTGCTAACTTTCATCTGCAGTTTCATCAAGGTCACAGAGGAGCTTCAATAAAACACTCACACACTCACTGAGAATCAGGAGTTCTGTAGGTGACTTTCACACTCCAATAAACTCCAATACACTCCAATATACTCCAATACACTCC
>JAAIIK010019232.1:18296-37403 GCA_014706435.1 Silurus glanis | reverse complement strand
CAGGTGAGGGTGAGTGAGATAAACGAGGGGGTGAGACAGGTGAGGGTTAGTGAGATAAACGAGGGGGTGAGACAGGTGAGGGGGGGGAATTATGGTGGAGTAAAACTCCTATGTGAGTGTGTAGTCAGAGAATGGTGAGTGAGAGATATGGGGTAAGTCAGATGTGATTGGGGTGAGACAGATGAGGAAGACAGAGAGAGAGACAGATTGAGGTTTGTGTAATGAAAGTGAGTAATAGCTGTCTTTTGTAAGTGATGAAGTAAAGTGTCCCTGGGCTCGGAGGTTTGGGGGATCAGGGGCTCGAGGACTAGGGGGCTCGGGGGTTCGGGGGCCCAGTGGCCTGGGGGCTCGAGGGCTCGGAGGTTCAGGGGATCAGGGGCTATGAGGTTCGGGGGATCAGGGGCTCGAGGGCTCAGGGGTTTGGGGGCATGGGGGCTCAGGGTTTCGGTGGATCAGGGGCTCGGGGGTTTGGATGCTCGGTGGCTCTGGGGCAACTTGCAGCTCTTCATGGTTGAAACTAGGCCCAGGCAGCAGGAGGGCAGCTTTAACGGGGTCCTGTTTATACCACTCACACTTACTGACTTACAGAGCAGACTGGGGGTAAGTCACCTTATTAGCGCTCACTAAAGTTTCACACACTGCTACCATGCTACTGCGTTACCATGCTACTGATTTTATTTTCATTGAAAAAATTCTCCGTTAGCATGAAGAACAGCTTTACACTCTCAGCATCTGGACACTTTGTTTCTCCAAAAGTTCAGCTGAAATATTTCGCCGTGTTTCTTGTAAAACTCACCAAAGTTGTCCCTCACTAGTTGGAGATTTCTTTCTGATGTAGTTCATCCCAGAGCAGTTCAGCAGGATTGAAGTGTGGTGACTGGGCAGGTGGTTCCATGATAGATATCACTCCAGACGATGGTTTGTTCTCTAAATAACACGTACAGAACTCAGACGTGCGCTTCGTCTCATCGTCTTGTTGTACGGTGAAGTCGGTTCCAATGAGCCGCGGTCCAGACGGAACTGCATGGTGATGAAGTGTGCATTGGGAGACATGTTGTCCTTTCCATTTCCGGAACCTTCCTTAATCCAAAACAACCCCAAATGATTAAACTTCCACCTCCATGTGTGAGGGTTGAGGGAGTCTGATCACATCTTCTCTTCTGCTCTACATCTTACACAAGTTCTTCTGTTAGAGACAAAATCTGTCCAATTTGGACTCCACAGAACTTTCATCCACTCATTCATTGTCCCAAACCTTTTACTATTAACTGAATCTGTTGCCTTAAAAACAATAGAAACAGTGACCGTGTAAATATCATGGACTCGACTCAGTGACTGTGGATAGATTTCACTTTAACTTAAAAGTCTGTGGTAAAATTCTATGTTCTTGTTGGTTGCTCTCCTTTAATCTCCCACCTGGAGACAGAGTCATGTCATCTTTCTGTTTTTCTATCTCTTCTTCAAACCCCTTTAGACCCCCCCCTCCTGACAGCAGGGGGCTAACGGCTAGCAGCAATCCATCTCTGTCAGAAAGCTAAAATGATAACGCCAATTAAACCCGAGGAGTAATTTTTTGGCCCAAGGTTTCCTCAGAAGGCCTTAGCGTGGAAGAAGAATGAAAAGACAGACCTCAGGAGGAGGAGGTGGAGGAGGAGGGACAGGAAATGGAGCAGAAATGGCAGAAGCAGTCATGTGAAAGTCAGAGGGTGTGATTCCTGTAAATTAACTCTTTTTGTCACATTGCATTCTGATGGGACATTGATGCAGAATTTATTGTTGAGAAATGTACACACTAATCAAACTTGTACATTAGAATCTTATGAATTGTCACGTTTAGATCTTTTTATAGATGTTAAGTGCAACCAAAGCATCAGATCGGTTCTTCCAATATTTCCGCAATCATTCAGCAGCTACACTGTGCAAATAAAACATACTAGCTAGCCACATTCTCGATTATTACATGATTAGCTAGTATGTTTCTGAAGTGAAAGTGTTTTTGTGACTTGAACCACATGGACGATTAGCGGGAAGCTTGTTTGCCTTTTCGTTAGTAGACGCAACTTTTTCGCCGTTCACGTCTTTTCAGTTCTCACGTCGCAGGTCATTAATTACTATTATTACTAAAGATGCTGATTTTATTCCACTGCTGGCCCCACCCACTTCACATACATTTGCTTTGTGTCACTTTTTACTTTTGTGCTGTCAGAGTTGGACACTGTTTACCTGCAGAAAGGTTCTTTAGATCAGGAACCATTAGAAACCATGAGGAACCTGGAAGCTGGAGCTGAGAGGACTCGACTTGGCAAGTTGACTTTGGCTTTGAATTTGAGGTTTTGAGATTTAGTTTTTTAGGTATGTTAACTGTGGTACACTCAGAGTAAAGGTTCTGTGGATAATGAATGGTTCTTATGTTCTTTTAATAGGTTTTTACCTAAAAACTTTTCTCATACACGTTGTCATAGGGTTTATAGAACCCAATTCTCTATTGGGAGAACCAAGGAACCCATTTGGGTTTACACTTAGTTATAACTGTGTTAGTGAGTAGCTCAGTGGTTTCTAACATCACTGTGGATATGCAAAGAACGGATTTCACTGTGCTGTAATGTACATGTGACAAGTATAAAGACCATTTTCCCCTTTTTTGGAGGCTAAGCCTCTTATTATCTTGAAAAACTTTTTTTACGAGTGTTTGCACATTATTAGCTGAGCAAGTGAGGTAGAAACTTTATTTGTAAACCAAGAAAATTATTTGTAAACCAAGTTTTTTAATGATCATTTACAGGTTTGCTGGTTAATTCTAGGTTTTAATTCACTGAACAGGTTTCTGGGCAGTAGTAGAGGAAGTACACAAGCCATGTAGTCGAGTAAAAGTAGATCCACTTTATAAAATATTACAAATAAAAGTGTCTCTTTAAAAGTACAAAAACATTTGCATTCAAATGTACTTAATTATCCAAAGTAGTGATTTATTATAACTCTAATGTTCCTATTATAATTTTTATCACAAGATTTTTTACTTAATCACCTCAGTTTCTGTGTAAAGACTCGAATGTGACTCTCAGCACACTGATCTATTAATAGAATGATATTAATGACTCAAACACTGATTTCTATTACAATAATCATGAACCCAAAACCTTCTTTACTGCTGAACTGGATGTTGGTTGTACGTAGATACACCAAGCGCCGATCAGAACAAGTTCAAAACCCTGATTGGTGACTTACTTCGTTTTGATCAGTTATGTTTTTATCCACATAAATAAATAAAAAATCCACTCGTTATTTCACTAAATGTAGTTGAGTAAAAAGTGAGAGATTTGACTTTGAAATGAAGTGAAGTTAAAGTAAAAGTCAATGTAAAGTACAGATACGTGGAAAAGCTACTTAAGTACAGTGACAAGTTACATTTACTTCCTTACTGTCCACCACTGGTTCTTTAAGAACTTGGATAACCTCAGTGGAACTCATGTCACCCATGTTGGTGTATTGGTGCAACCACAATAGGAATTCTTTTCTCTGTACAGATTTTTGAAATATTTGCAAAATCTGTTCAAGTCCTAAGAGGATACAGGTGAGCATTTTTCATTTCACAAGCAATTTTAATCTGTTCCAGAAAGAGCTGCATTCTGAAGAGGAAACTATTCCGATCCGTTCCTCAATGATCCCTGCATGATTTTAGCACTTAGACCCCCGTCCAAACACCAAAGGAGCCGCCGAAAACCCGGAGTTGCAACGTAACAAACAATCCTTGTAAATTTGATTTATAGTAGCGTCCTGGCTTCGCGTGTAATCTCCCTCCTCGCCACTTTGGAACAATAACAACAACAATAACAATAATAAAAGCGGCCCATCGATCGTGGCTCGCCGGCCTCTCGCCAAATCCATAATTAGACTCTTTTGTTGGCTCCGTTGTTGTTGTTGAAAATCTAATTATGAAAGATGAAACACAGCCTTCAATGAGATCGCTGTAAAATAGCATAATTAATATGGGGATTTTTTCTTTTTTTTTTTTTAAACGGAACGAGAACAATTCTGTTTTTATGGCGGCCCACGCACTGCCAGTGAAATTAATTAAGTGTGCCAGGATTTATGAGAGAGGCGCCGAAATGAAAAGAATTAATCGGAGGCTGAAGATGGATGGGGCGCTGGAAAATGATGACGCCCGATGAGAACTAACCGCTTTAGGGCCGAAAATCAGGGGGAGGGGAACACTGACGCAATTACCCATCATGCACCAACAGCTGCCCTGCTACTAGAATTGGCTAATTTCTTAGGCTGGGTTTTTTTTTTTTGTCCTGATCAATCTAAGCCCACCATCGCTCCACTATCATCAAACACTCCCAGATAAGAGACTGGTTTTGTGATTATGGAGTCATTAATTTTGTTCAAGGATGGAGTCCGACTCCAAATCTCTCCTCATCACTGACAGTTAACGACTCTTTTCCCTCCATCGTCGTCACTTAATGGAGACAAATACGAGAACAGGCGAAGCATCATTTAATTAAACTTGCATCACGCTGATCATTTCGGAATCTATAGCTCGTGTAAGGCATGCGAGTGGGCCGTAATCTGTCTCTGCAGACGTGTTTCTCTGAGATACTTAAGCGAAGTTTAACGAACAAAAACATCACAGCACTTCCTAATGAATTGGCATAATGCACCATTAAGCAAGAATAACCTCATTTTCTATAATGAAGAGACTTGTTCTGAGGTGTTTTTCTTCAGGCCTCTCTGGACAGAGAAGAGGGAGGACATCTGTAATTGTCTGTAATCATGTGTAACTGCACCAACTTGACTCAACATCTTTGGCGGCAAAAAAATTGACCTCTCCTCCTTCGCCTTCTTCTTCTCCTCCTGCTCCTCCTTCATACCTAATCCTCCCATCCTGTTCTATCCCGGAGGATTAGCCTTAGCCATGAACCCGGAGCAGATTATTAGGCCCTTTAGCCGTCTCGTGCTCTGGCGCTGATGTGAGCTCAGTGATGGCTCTAATGGACGACTAATTGGTCGACTCTTCTGTCCCGGTCGTCCAGTGGTACAGAGTCTGAGCAAATGAAGAGGCGTGGGACAGTGTGTGTTTGAGGGGGGGGCTGAAATGGAAGTAATTAGCCATCCTACACACTCAACAAGATAAATGAAGACTCGTTGGGCGTCCAGTTCCAGGACAGATGACTGGGCAGGTACGCCGGGAGCATCTCCGTCCTCTGGAGCGTGTCCAGGGCTGGTAATTAACTCCACACGCTTGCTGTGTGTCTGTGTAAAGCCGTACTCCTCCCACTTAGGAGGTGCCTTAAGCTACAAATTGGCTTCTATTGTCAGGCTTGTAGAGTGATTATGAAATATTGTTTAATTTGCTGGCCGGCCGAGTCGGAGGGGGGCTGATTTTGATGAATCGAGCGTTTTTATTTCATCATCCGTTTATTGTCTTGTGCACCGAGAGTCGTCTAGGGTTCGGCGTTCGGGGAGCGCGTGGGACGACCTAGACAAGCACAGGCCATGTTTTAAACAAGCCTCACCAATCACGGGCCAGCGTTTTAAAATAAACCTCACCAATCACGGATCCTGATTGTCCTCGGAGGCCTCGGCGTGGGACAGCTGCATTAATAATGAGTCAAACACCTGAAATTTTCGCATTATTGTGCAACGTGGCAAGAACGGAGCGGGAGAGAGGAAGTGGGACTCTGGGAAAAAGAAAGTAAGATAGATGAAGGGGAAAGAAAAGGATGAATAAAAAGTCAGTAACGGAACAAAAACGATACAAAGCAACAGTGAAGTAAGTGTGTTACTTTAAAGTACAATTTTAAAGTTGATTAGTTTTCTGTCACTGCACATCCTGGAGAGTTTTATGCCTATTATACCACAGCTGTTTGGTAGTATATATATATATATATATATTTATTTACGTTTTATTTGTGTATAGTTGAAAAAAAAGGCAAAAAAAGGCCACGTTTGCTGACACTGGAGACTCCTTTCATGCTTGTTATATAAACAGACACATATTAGTTGGTATCAAAAAGTTTCGTGACTACTGGTGTAACTGGTGCTGTTCTGACCGTGTGTGTTGCCACGTCTGCGATTTCTTCATGGACAGCAAGTTAGAACAAAGAGCAAACGTGAAATTCTGAGTAAAACTGGGCAAATCTGCCACAGAGACGTTTGACATACGGCGACGCCGCAACAAGTCGTCCGAGGTGTTTTGAGTGGAAGAACGTCACTGGAAGATGCCGAGAGATCAGGAAGACCATCAAGGAGCTCAACCATCTGAAAATGTTGAAACCGTTCGTGCATGGTGATCGTCAGAGAACAATACACATGATCTCACTTCCGCACCCAGCCTACTCACCGGATTTGGTTCCTGCAGACTTTGACCTCTTTCCCAAGATGAAGATCTAGCTCAAAGGTGCACAAAGGTTTCGACACCAGGAGGAGATTCAACGTGAATCGCAGAAGGTGCGTAGTAGGCTCCGAAAAGAAGACTTCTAGGACCCACTCCAGAAGAATGCTGGGAGCGCTGTATTGCTGTGCACGGGGAATATTTTGAAGGTGATAGTCTGTAAACGTAGATAGAAATAAACAGAGAAACCTTTTGATAAAACCTCATATACACATTTCTCCATTAAAAAAAGCATGTTAGAATGTTCTATGCAATCAGAATTGAGAACCAATGCTGCGGTATAAAGGAACATAATGAAACATGTAAAACATGCAGACGGGATGCTGCAGCTTGCACCTGGACGAGACGGCCCGAGCCGATCTAATCGATTTAGCGCTCATCGACAGGGACGCGGAAAAGCCGCCTCTCCGCCGAGCCTCGGATTGAATTAAACACCTTTTACGGGTCGGGATCAATAGCGCGAGGATGATTGGAGCTGTGGGGGGTAAATATATATCGAGACAGCATTATGATATGTAGACATGCAAGATCTGTCTTCTGGTCTCCCGCACGGCCGAAACAGAATCCAGAGCCATGTTGTAATTCAAGCAAATCAATGCTTTTAAAGCATTTAGCCGTGGCCTGTAATAAACAACCGACAAAATAGTCTTGGGAAGCAATACACTGCAGCGGTGCGTTTTAATCATCAGAGGAAGAGGAACCGAGCTGCAGGGCCACAAGATTGTTTCACTTTCTTCTCATTTCAGACATCCATCAGGGGCAGAGGATGAACGAATGCAGGAAGGCAGCACTTGAGAGCTCGAATGACAGCTTTCATATTATTTCTTTTTCTTTTATTTTATTTTGCTAAGTTTAAATTGCTATTTAAAATTCAGGATCTTCATATTGAATGGAAATCAATTTAAAGATAATCTCATTGTTTTTAACTAAATAAATGACAACACCTATCAACTAAACCTGAAATTTAAAAAAAATTATATTTTCATGATTTATAATTATATAATATAATTTAATAAAAACCAGATCAATCACAAAAGCAGCTTGATATCTAAAATTATTTGATAAATTAAAAAAAAAAAAAGCTAAAAGGAAATGTAAACAAATCAGCTTTAATAAAGAGAGAAACCTTTACAAAAAATGTAAAAATCAGAAAAAAAGAAGGAAATTTGTCCTGAATGCAATTTAAACAAAACTTTAAACTACATACGTATTTGTCTTTTTTATTTATTTATTTTATTTAACTGCCTATGAAAAAGTATTTTTTAGTTTTAGTTTTTTTAAAAGGCAAAATTATATAGCTATATGCCAAGGAGATTTTTATATGAATGTATAACATTTTGGTGTAATAAATTAGTTCCTGTTGTCGCTTACATTATAGCAGCTATAAACACTAGAATTTATTAAATAGACTAAAACATGCAGCTTTTCATGCTACCAAGAAAACC
Source organism: Silurus glanis (assembly GCA_014706435.1). Classification (NCBI taxonomy): domain Eukaryota; kingdom Metazoa; phylum Chordata; class Actinopteri; order Siluriformes; family Siluridae; genus Silurus; species Silurus glanis. The sequence goes on along the minus strand of JAAIIK010019232.1, from coordinate 29,564 downwards.
ACAAAAAAAATCCTCTTTCTTGAAGATGTTGGAAAACTCACTCAAAACGTCCTGAAACTGGAGACTCCTTCCATAAATATGTTATAAACATCTCCTAATAGAAGACCTCACTGCTTTATTTGTTAAGTAGCACATGGAGAAACCCAGTCCAAGCCCAGAACTGAGCAATTAAGGGTTAAAAGTCATGCTCAGGGGCCTTCAGGGCAAGTCTTTGGGTTTGAATTCACAATCGCGGAGTCATTAAGCCAAAACCTTGACCGCCGAGTCGCCGCTACACGTCTCAACTTCCAATCAATGACACACGTGTCAGTGTCGACCAATCAACTGTCCAGGTGAGATCACCAAGTAGCCAATAAACCTGGATCTATCAAAACGTCTTCTCATGACAACAGATACGCATATAATGGAGTCATTAGGCCATCTCCTTAAAAATTAATCACCGCTAACTCGATCAGCGTCATGCGCTAACCATCTTTAATGAACTCCCCGATCTTTGCTGATTGGTTTACGTGGACGAGTCCAATCAGCACTCCCGGTCTAGCCACAGACCCTCGCATGACATCATCGCCATGCAATCGGCAGATCCCGAGTGGCGGTTTTTTGGCGATAACGTCAACCTATGGCGTGGCCGCTAATCTTGCTAACTATTCGTACGAGCATCGCTGAAAGAGCTCGTTAGAAACCGATTAACTGAGTTCAGGAGTATCAGGTTGAGCTTTGCGGCAGATTATGTCATGGTGTATTAGCATTCGGCAGATTAGCATTTCCATTTATTTAATTTAATAAGCACAGACGTCCATGTTGCGCGTTTCAGCCTTTATTTAAAGATAACAAAATAACCTAACAAACAACTCATTTTTTTCATAAGAATTTAAACGAGTGTCCAAACGGAGTCTCAAAGTGGTTTATGTAGTATTACATTTTTGGTGAGAATCTTTACAGCTCCACACAATGTTGTTGAAAATAGTGGTTAAAATGTTGATCTTCTGATCTGAAGGTTGTGAGTTTAAATCCCGGCATCAACCTCAAGCTGCCATTGCTGGGCACTTGAGCAAAGCCTTCAACCCCATAACTGTTTGGATAAGGACTTACTGAATAAAGAACATTTACTTATAATCTTATACTCCAGTACTCATGTTAGTTCTCACTCTCCAGTGTTCTGTTGTGTTGAAAGATTTATGATCAAACTCTTGATGTCACCCAAATGAGGATGGGTTCCCCTTTTGAGTCTGGTTCCTCTCAAGGTTTCTTCCTCATTACATCTAAGGGAGTTTTTCCTTGCCACAGTCGCCACGGCTGCTCGTCAGGGACAAATACACACCATTCACCTTCACTGTTGATTTCTGTAAAGCTGCTTTGAGACAATGTCTGTTGTGAAAAGCGCTATACAAATAAACTTGACTTGACTTGACTTGACTTGACTTGAATAGCGTCAATGTGAACACAAATGTCGTTGGGGAAAAACACAAATTCTTTCAAATCTGTTCTTCAGCAGACGTGGATTCAGTATCAATTATACAACTGTAGGATGATCCTACAGTAAATAGGGGTGTTACTACAGGCTGGCACAGGGAAACTGGGAATTCTGGAACTAAGAGCTGTCAACCCTGGGGCGTCGCTAGTTGTTTGGAACCAGTGCAAGCTTGTTTTGAACCCCTTGCTATTAGTTATAATGGAGCAGTGGAGTGGTGCGCAATAAGCGTTTTCTGTTTATTAGAATGGCGATAGTGTGAGTGAAGGGAATTTTGCCACCATTACCATTTAGGATGTCATGATCGTATCCTGTCTGGGCATGTGATTATATCATGGGTGCATCATTTCAAAGAAACAGGAATGTTGTGGAACAGAGCGGTGAGGGCTCCTCACGATAGCAACTCCATATTCAGCCTCGATATTCTCTGGTATGAGGGTCGTTAAACACTACCTGGGGACTTCTTTTTTAAAGCTGATCCCGTCTCTACTGGACACGATCTTAACTGACACTGAAATTCCCTTTGTGCAGTGCTCACACTATCACTATACTGATAAATAGTGAATGCTCGCTGTGCATTACTCCACTGATCCATTATAACTAACCACAAGGGGTTCGAAACAACCTCGCATTGGTCCAAACAATCGCCGAAGAAAAATTAAAAAAAAAAATTCCCAGTTGCAAGATTTCCCATTTCCCAGCGTCTAAGGAAAAGATAGAGGGGAAATCCGATGTTTACAGCACTGGTATATTCTTTTATAAAGTTATACACTTCCAGCATTTTGTTACCCCTAGTCGTTCTTAGTTGTGTTCCTTCAAGTGGTTTGTTTTAAATGTACCCCAGGTTTTGACAATTTTGGGGCAAACTTGGGGTCATGGAATAATTTAGCAGGAAAATTTGAACTTGAATTGATTTATATCTGTTGATTCATTTTAGGGAGCATGGGATTGGAACAGTGGTTAAATAAGGCTCTGGGTTCCTGATCAAAAAGTCGGTGGTTTAAGCCCCATTACCACCAAGCTGCCACTCTTGGGTCCTTGAACAAAGCCCTTAACCCTCTGTGGTCCAGAGGTGCTGTATCATCTCTGACCCAAGCTTCCTAACATCACTGGGATATGCAAAGAAAGAATTTCGCTGCTGTAAAGTGCTTATGACATGTCAAAAGCTCTCAATTACCTTAAAGTTTGTCATGACTGATACCTTGACCAAGTCTCTGATCTGAAGGAGCTCATTGACCTCAATGCTTTCACTGCTCGCTAGCAACAACAGCAACATACATGTTCCTGAGGTAAAGGATCAAAGTTTGAACTCCAAACTCTGAGAAACTGGTTAATAATTTTTTGTTCATCCGGTATAGTTTCCATCCCCCTGCTTTCGGTTGTTTATCCAGGTTTTAGCAATGCTCTTAGCTCGCTTTTATCCTGTTCTGCATGTTTCATTATTTCCCTCAGCTGTCCTGAAGACACTGAGGGAGAGATTGTTGGATTTACAGGTGAGATCTGGACAGTGTCTGTAAGCTGATTTACAGGCGATGAGGAATCGGACTGATCTCACTGTGATAAAAACAACAGGTTTTAGCGGTGCCGAGGGGGATTAGCATCCACACCCAGGGCTCGCGAGCTAACAGGAATAAGTGTTAGCTACAATTAGATTTCGAGAAAGCCCTAAATCTGGATGAGTCCCTCTTCAGATGGAGGTTCTGATTCTCTTTTACGGTGCATCAGGTGCATCCTGACTGAAATAGCATTAACCATTAGCCAAACTGAAAAATTGCTAAACATGTTGCACTAATGGCTAATTATTACTCAAATAAGAAGCACAGCTGCACACGGCAGGTTTACGGGATTCATTCCTTTAGTTATGCACACCTCCGTGCTGTATAGGGATGGAAATGGCACCTTACGGATCCAATCAATGCTAAAAAAAGGAATGCTGCATTATACATGAGACTGAATAACAGCAAAATAAAAAAAATGCGTTTTTGATTCAGTATCTAATTAAAAAAATCCCAGTAAGTTCATGTTGGAAAAGATCTAATATCAGACAAAAACCCGGTGTTGAATGATGTGATGTGATGGACTTGATGGATGAGAGGATCTGAGGAACGCGGTGACAGATAAATTTGATTTAGCCAAATGAGAAATAAGAGAGAGTGAAAGAGAGAGTGCTAGGAAGAGGAAAAAAAAGGAAGACAGAAGGAGCAAGCTGCATCTGTATCGATATAAATCAATTATCAATCGATAGCACTTTTCAATTTGCATGAATTAAGGAGCACTGTGGAGCATCTTTTATTCTTGCTCTGTCCTCCGCTATGAGATGGATGAGGACCACTCTTTGTTCCTTCTTTTCTCTGTCTCTCAGTTCTTTTCTTTGTGACCGTTTGTCTCTCTGAGCTTGGAGGTGTTTAAAAGGTGACATTGGTCCATGCAGGATGAGAGAAGACAACATTGGAATTGACAGTGAGAAGTGAAATTCAATTCCTGCACACTGCTTTCAGTGAATAAGATCTGGCACAGAAGCCTTGTCCAACATCGTCCTGAATCTTCCTGAATCGTCCTGCATCATCCCTCATTGTCCTGCATTGTCCCACATTGTCCTGCATCATCCCTCATTGTCCTGCATTGTCCCACATCATCCTGCATTGTCCCACATTGTCCTGCATTGTCTCCCATCATCCTGCAATGTTGCGCATCATTCTGCATTATCCTGTATCATCCTACCTCAACCTGCATTGTGCCCCATCATCCTGCGTTGTCCTCCTTTGTCCTGCATTGTCCCACATTGTCCTGCATCATCCCTCATAGTCCCACACTGTCCTGCGTTGTCTTCCATCATCCTGCATCGTCCTGCAATGTTGTGCATCATGCTGCATTATCCTGTATCATTCCACATCGTCCTGCATCGTCCCCCATTGTCCTGCATCGTCCCACATCATCCTGCATTGTCCCCCATCATCCCGCATCGTCCTGCAATGTCCTCTATTGTCCTGCATTGTTGAACATCATCCTGCATCCTCTCGCATTATTCTGAATTGTCCAAAATCGTCTTGCATTGTCCCCCTGAAACTAAAGAATATAAACTAAAATCATATCTTAGAAAAAAAAGGACTAATCTAAATAAAAAATGATTGATTGGACTTTATCCCGAAATCAAGCTCTTAGTTTAGATCAAGATCATAACCTAGATATTAAAATACCAAAAACAATGTTCATAGTCCCAAACATTTATAGGTATAGTTGTAATTCAAAAATAAGTCATAATCTATAAATAATGAAATATGATCTAAAATAAATTAAATAAAAAAGCATGATCTAGAAATGAACATTATAATCTAGAAATGAAACCTTAATCTAGAAAATAAACATGTTGGTCTCAGTCTATAAATTAAGGTCACATTTTAGATATTAAAGTCATAACTAGAAACAAAATATCGTAGCCCGGAAATAAAGGGACTTATCTAGAAATAAAATCTATTCAAAATCGATATTTAAGTCATTTTCTAGATATTAAAGTCATAGTTTACAACTAATGTTGCAATCGTGAAATAAAAGCTGCAGATTTAAGTGTCATAATCCAGAATTTGGTTTTTAATCCCGTAATCAAAATCCTGGTTCAGAATTAAAACTAATAATCCAGAAATAAATACTGTGAACTAGAAATTAAAGTCATAGTCCAGAAATATAGATCACAATCATAAAAAGAAAAAAAGATGTCATCCAGAAATAAAGTTGAAACAAAAGTTGTAATAAACAAATATTCTTTTTTTCTTTAAGTACTTATGAGGCTCCTCAGAGGTTCTTCTCTTTCTGAAAAGGATCTTAAACGCTTAAAGAGATTTCTTAGAGCACTCTGGGTCGTTGCACTCGTAGAACCCTGCAGTCAATATTTTATGAGGTGTACACATCCTGTTCTTCACCCTGTTCCTCACCGTGTCCACCAAATCCAATCCAGTAATTTCTCTGAACCTTATATAATGATTAAAAGTAGCACTTACAATTTCCTTCCAGCTAAATGTGAAAGCATGCGGCAATGAAATACGTCCCCAAACTCACACTTGTCATCTGTGAATTGCAGGAGTCTATTGGGAGGAAGTGTGAGCACAAGAACCTGTGTGTGTGTGTGTGTGTGTGTGTGTGTGTGTGTGTGTGTGTGTGTAGACATCAATTCTGGGGCGGTAATATTTGTGGGCGAGTGTGTTTACTCCGAGGCCCAGCTGCACTAATGTACTGTTAATCATGCTGCCTGTGTGAGTGGCAGGGAGTTAAAGTGCACTTCCAGAGCATCGCTTATTACCACCTTCCACCATAAACACAAGTACATACACACACACACACACATACACACACACGCACGTGCGTGCATAAGCAAAGTTCATGTGTATATACACTTACACAATCACACATAAATACACATGCTCTGGTACACACACACACACACACACACACACACACAGTGCCCTGATGCAAGCGTAAATCAGATGGGTTGTGACACCAGAGACAAATGGCCAATAAAAGTGCCAGGGGTGTTAACACACATGTTTGGGGCACAATCAAATCAATTTCCTTTAAGTAGCCATAAACATGTTGTCTTTTAAAAGGCCCAAGCCGGGGCTCCATTATGCACCAGGTTCTCCAATCATGCCTGCCAGAACAAGGGTTCCTGCTGTGGCTTAAATCTCTCCTCGTCCATCCAAACCCCTTTTGAACGAAGTAAGAAGTACTACGAACCCGAGTTCGCAACGACAGCGTCCCATAAATCACCGTTTCCCAAGAAGCTCCATGACAAAAACCAAAGGGACGAGAGCACAGGGGGGATCAGGGCTCAGCAGGAGGTCAAGGTCCAGAGATCGGCTTCTCTTTGACTCCAGGTTGCAGGACGCCCCGCAGGCCTCCAAGGACACAGAACAAGGAAGCCACCTTGTGCTCATGTTCAGACACTTTATTGTGCCTCTAGACAAAGTTGCTTTCTGTTCGCAATACAAAAAAAAAATAACTACATTCAGGGCAGCGTTCTTTTTCCACATTATCATACCGGTTTTTGACTTGTTCCTCAGGAGGTGCAGGGAGGGAAAGCAAATGAAGGCGATGCCTCTCCTGCTGGGTGAGATTGTAATTGTAATTGACCAGAACAAGTCCTTACATATGAACCCTCTGTAAACTGCCCCCCCACCCCATACGAGCCGAGAGGGGGGGATCTGTTTCTCACTCGAGGGACACGGCACTTTGAAGCAGACCCAGTTAATATTCAAACCCTCATTAAAAATGAATCAACGGGCTGTTAAAAAAAGGAAAACCGGGTATATATGAGAAGCGAAATCCAGGCATTTATTTTTAATTATTCTTTATGTTTTAAATTTGTCCAGAATGCTCCCCCGGCCCCTGTTATAGGCAACTAAAGACACAAAAACGGTAAAATACCCACGTCGAGAGCAGTTGTAAATCCCAAATTGGGGCAATCTTTCGCTGGATTGGTCCGGAGAGACCGTGGTTCATTTCTCTTGTTGAAATATTCAAGAGCTTCTCATTGGCCTCAGAGGCACTGAGGAGGATCAGGTCGAGTGTGTTCACTTTCCACCAGCTCTTAGAGACCAAACTATAGAAAAGAAATGCACAAGGTTGGTTAGACGCTATTGCTGGATCTATGGATCGTCCCTGTGGTCGTGTCTGTCTGACCCTTTACCAAACACAATTTCTCTAATGTCATTTATGGACGAGGCCAAAGAAGCCGCTCTGTCATCGGGACTCAGTGAAGTGGCAAGAAACAAGGACTGACACATGACTGATTCGGAGATTTGTGCAATCAGACAGCTCAAGCCCCATCACTCATTTTGAAGAAACCTTCTGCTCGACCCAACCAACCAACCGTCCGGGTTCAGAGTGCGTCAAACTGGAAATTAATACATTATTAACTCGGCCATGAAGGGGGTCAGGGCAAATTGATCAAGACTAATCAAATCATGAACAGCCTGGTTTTAAAACAAGTGTGTAAATGTTCTTGCCTGTATAAACTGAATGCTAAACATCTTTTATGACATTTTTCAAACTCGGTCATGAGTTTTTTATAAAGTTGTCCTTTCTAACCCCTTTCTCTTCCTGCAGGACATTTGCCCTAGAAAGTGCCCTATGAACCCATAACCTTGTTGACCACAGGGCCTCTCTCCAGCCTCGGGCCAAGCTGCCAAATTACACACCGAACCGCTCAGCAAACGTGATCGATGGTTCTATTCATTGATGAAGTCATAAGTGAACCTGAACGTATTCAGCCAACACTTCCGATGAGATGAAATGAAGCTGACCTTCATCACCAGGTGAGAACATGAAGCATCAAGAACCTGCCATTTTTTGCCCACACACAGTGTTGTGTCATCAGCATATGGGTCATATACAGTATATTACACAACGTTGTGTTACTGAAGGAGAATATGTATTAATGCCATGGTGTGGTGAACTTAATTACTTAAATGACAGTGAATGGAAAGATCAGATTTCGACAGACGACAAGGTCGTGAGTTTAAATCCCAACCCCACCAAGCTGGGTCCCTGAGCAAGGCCCTTAACCCTTTAGCTGCTCAGTTGCATGAATGAGATAAATGCTACTTTTTTTATCCCTTTATAGATACATTCAAAGTTCTGGAACATGCAATAAGTTATATCTGATTTCTCTTTTGTTCTTCTCTCTTGATGTCACTAAGCTGAACATCTGTCCGAAACGCATCTATATTGAAGATGTTGAAACTAAAGACTCCTTCTATAGATGTTGCATAAACTCTGCTCGACCCTCGATGTACCATCCATCTGAAATTTGATCACTTTATATCTATGTTCTGGAACACTGACACTAGAAGTTCTTGGTTCTCTTAATAAGAAAAAACAGTGTAAACACGTCTGTCCTGAAGATGTCCGAAAAGTAACCTTTACTGGTATAAAGCACTGATACTGGAGACTCCTTTCTTCCATAAATGTTACATAAACATCTCCTTAAAGAAAGTAGGACATTCTTAAAAAAACGTGTATAAATCCCTGTGAAATAATCCTTTGATATTGAGTCTGATAATAGCCAGATCTAAAATGGCTTTAGTTGATTGTTGGATCAGGAGGAATTTTGAAGCAGGCCGTCATTGCAGTATGAAAAGAATGATTGTGTTTAAAACGAAAAGCGAGGTCAGCCATACTGCTTAACACCTGAGGCATGTTCAGATAACCATTACCCAGTCTCAGGACGCGGTACCACAAGCTGCGTTTTCCCACCTCCTGGCACGTGCCGGGTTCCATTTCTTTCTGCATGATTTCTCCAAAGTTAACACCGCCCGTGTCAGCACCTTCTCCGACCCTCACCCACACGGGCCCTGTAGAGACCATGTAGGGCGTGTAGGGCACCACTGGGAGTGGATGAGTGGGCGAGGAGAGGGCACAGGCCTCAGTGTGTAGGCAGCCGGCGGGTTAATTTTTAACCAGCTCTTATCCGGACCCCAGACCCCCAGTGCTTGTTAAGACAGGCGTGATGGATGGGTTCAGTCATTGTGGCCAGTGTTGGGACTCTGGTTTGTAGAGCTGTAGGCCTCTTGGTAATCTGATCTTTCCATCCAGAACAGACAGCTGAGTAAAGCGCAGACAAACAATAGGGTTTTTCGTTTAGTTTTTTTGTTTTTTAGTCTGAACAAAATAAACAATTATAATTTGATCTATTATACAAGTTAGCATGAGTTCATTATCTTCAATAGCTTCCCATTTGAGCTCAAGTCACCATCTGGATCAGCGTCCAACATCTGATTTGGAATTTATTCGATCAGATATCCAGATTTAAAGATTATTATTCCACTGAAGCGTCTTGAATAACATGAGACATAAGATGTGTTCCTTAACAGCTTTACAGAAATATATAGATTGTAAATAGATTGTGTTTAAAGGCTCTGGCATGGAGAAGCTGATGCTGGATCTGTGATGATCACAAATGTTGAGCTCAGTAGCTCCTAGTTTAATAACCATAAAGACTGTATAAGACTGTAGAAAGAACATTTACTTATAATCTTATACTCCAGTGCTCATGTTAGTTCTCACTCTCCAGTGTTCTGTATTGTTGAAAGATTTATGATCAAACTCTTGATGTCACCCAAATGAGGATGGGTTCCCCTTTTGAGTCTGGTTCCTCTCAAGGTTTCTTTCTCATAACATCTAAGGGAGTTTTTCCTTGCCACAGTCTCCACGGCTGCTCATCAGGGATAAACACACACCATTCACCTTCACTGTTGATTTCTGTAAAGCTGCTTTGAGACAATGTGTGTTGTGAAAAGCGCTATAGAAATAAACTTGACTTGACTTGACATTTTATACATTTTCTTTATTCCTTATACAATACAGCACTGCGTTAAAAAAAGATTTGTTTAGTTCTTGTGGGTTTCAGCACTCGTCACGCGTTCTGCAACCAATTACTGACGCATTACTGTATTGTTATGTTCAGCTACATTCCCCATTGTTTACATTTAAATAACATTACAGTCAATAAGCTTCAGATGTCATCATGCAATTCTAATCAAATGTAAGGGTTCTGGAAGGTTCCTCAAATGGTTCTACCTGGAGCTTTTTGTAGAAGAGAAAACACTGCTGTAGTGATTGATGTAGAACTATTATTCATGCTTCATTAATACGTTAGAAAAACTAAAAAAACTATGAAATTTTCCCTTCACTTCACAACTCTTAGACCCAAACCTGTTCCAGCTTGATGATGGCCCTGTGCACAAAGACATGGGTTGGAAGATGTGGAAGATCTCCTGCTATAAACCCTATTGAACACCATTGGGATGAATGTGATTAATTACTAACACCCTTGTAGCTGAATGAATCTCCAAAAAAATCTAGTAGAACAGAAGAGTGGAGCTAAATATAACAGCGAATGAAGTCTCAATCTGGAATGGGTTGTTTTCAGGTTTCCACAAACATTTGTCCATATCGTGTGCATTCCAGTCATCTGTAGCCTCAGAAAGCCGTAAGCTGGGTTTCATTTGTAGCAGAAAATGAACTCAATCGAATTGTAATGAAGTGTGAACGCGGACTTGTACAATAATTAGGGGTCGTAATGCCTCCCGGGCGTGTATGCACGTGTGCACCTGCATCGTGAAATGTGTGTGTGTATATATATATATATATATATATATGTGTATAGGATAGAAATGAAATGAGAGAAGTGAGAGAGAGAAAGAATGAATAAGAGAAAGAGAAAGAGCGCTACACCTCTTTCTCTTCATTTTCGAAAAATCCCGCGCGGACTCATCCATCACGGCGGCCTAAACCCGCGGCTGACACGGGGTTAACAACTTGACATAGACATGGAGCAGTGCATGGCTTCAGAGCACAGGGAGGGAGAGAGGATTGGAGAGAGGGATAGAGAGAAGGAGTGAGCGTGTGATGTGATGGAGGTGGGGACGGAAGGAGAGGTTTATAAACCTGAATTCTGGCCTCTGAACAAATAGCTGAGGAACTTTTTTTTTTTTTTTTTTTTTTTTTATGACAATTAGCAGAAAGACACACACTCAGAGAGAGAGAGAGAGAGAGAGAGAGAGAGGTGAATGAAAGTGAGCTGCGGAGGAATAAACACGTCTCTTTCACCTTAATACGAGTCCCCTCGGCGTTAGCGTGAACGATGGCGCCGAGAGCAGGCCCCGGTTTTTAATTGCACTTAAAGCCGAATGGCAGAACATCAATCTTGATGAGTGGATCTGCATCCCTGCTCTCCCAGACCAATCTATCACCATCCACACACACACACACACACACACACACACACACACACACACACACAC
>JAAIIK010019230.1:10287-28033 GCA_014706435.1 Silurus glanis | reverse complement strand
GAGAGAGAGAGAGAGAGAGAGATAATAAGAAACTAAGAAACGAATACCACTGATGTGTGTTTTATTTAAAATTAAATTTCTCATGAGTTTATAATATTAAACATTGCTTGTTTCAGAGTCAATGTTTATGCTAAACTAAAGTTAGTTTCCATATAAAAAGGTCCAAAATTACACATCTGGGGAGAAGGGAAAACATGCACAATTGCAGTAAATTTTTCAATCAGTATTGAGTTTGGCTCGCGACTTCGTCCCAGTTTTTTATTTTGGCCCACTGTGAATTTGAGTTCGACACCCCTGGTCTAGACTGTTGTCAGGCCAGTTCAGCACTTGAACTCTTCTACAATGTCATTCTATTGTAATAAACACAGTAAGCAGTTAGCATTGTCTTGCATTGTCTTGTCTATGCAAGACCTTCCCTGAAAAAGATGTTTTCTGGATGAAAGCATTTGTTGCTCTAAAATCAGTATATTCTATTCAGCATTGATGGAACCTTTCCAAATGTGCAAGCTTCTCATTCCTCAGGCATTAATACACTCCCATACCATCACACATGTTTTAATCAGACTGTTTTAATCAGTCTACACTGCTCCCAATTAAATTTCGCATTGATTATAAAATACTACTACTGATGTATAAAGCACTTACAAGTCTCACGCCACAGTATCTGAGTGAACTTCTGTACCTGTTCCTCCACGCCTACTTAGATCAAAAGGTGCAAGCTATTTGTTGGTACCTCAAATAATGAAGACTACAGCTGGGGCAGATCTTTCTCTTATAAAGCCCCACAGTTATAGAACAGCCTTCCAATTAGTGTTCGGGAATCAGACACAGTCTCAGTGTTCAGGTCAAGGCTGAAAACATATTTATTTAGTCAAGTCTTTTATCAGTATCAGTTTCTTAGGTAAAGGAGCAGATCTGGAGGAAACATGGATATAGAGTCTTCGGTGAACTGGAATATTTGTATGCTGTCATACGTCATACCCTCACTCTCACATGTTTACTTGCTGGAGTCCCCAACTGCACAGTGTCCTTAACTTTCATACAACAATAAGGACACATAATAATCCATATCCTTCTCTTCCTGTCACCCCTCTTCTCTCTCTCTCTCTCTCTCTCTCTCTCTCTCTCTCTCTGAGTTAAACATGATCCTAAGGGTCCAGTGACCACTGTTCCTGCCACTCTTCCCTCCTCTGATTTTCCCATTTCATCCTGGCCTGCCTCTGGATAGTGTTCTCTTCGATTAGAAGCCACTCTGTGCAGCTGGGGACGGTTTCCCATCAATGCCCTGGGGTTCAATGAAATTCCGGAGTAAGAACTGGAGCTTTGAGGATGGATTTGGACTGTAGTTAATGTCAACAGTCTGCTACACTGACTCAGGACTACAGTTTGCTTCTGATCCCCATCACTGCACCCCGCAACATCGTTTATCTGTAATAAATGGGCATTCAGTGCAACCCAGATGAGGATGGGTTCCCTCTTGAGTCTGGTTCCTCTAAGGTTTCATCCTTATGCCATCTCTGGGAGTTTTTCTTTGCCACAGTCGCCACCGGCTTGCTCATCAGGGACAAATTTACACTTATAAAAAACATCTTATTCAATTTTATCATCATGTTATCTGTGTAACGCTGCTTTGAGATTATGTTCATTGTTAAAAGTGCTATACAAAAAAAAAATCAATTGAATTGAATATATTTTCCTTACAGATGATTGCACTGGTATTTTACCTTGTTTCAATATTTCATAGGTTCATTAAATTGATGCATGATTGTAACATTAGGGTTGGACTGGACTTGGCATGGCAATGGTGTGAGAAGTGTGGAGACAGAGTTAGAGGATCCAAATGCACGCTTTAATTAAAAGTAGCCAAACAGGCAGGGTCAACAACAGCTAACAGATATATCCAGATATGTAAGGACACAGAATATATTCACCGGTGCCAGATTATCTGGTTTCATTCCATTTGTTTTTAAGCTATCTGGTCATGACGTCACCCCGCCGGTGACGCCGCACTTTCCATTGGACTGATTCTACACGTAATTTAAAGCGTGGACAACGCAGAGGCATCCCCAAAGCATTTCCGAGGCATCGTCTCCTTCCCTCTGAGAACCATAATTACATACGCAACCTAGAGATGTTTTATATGTCTTAACAACTGTTTTTAACATATCTATTCTTTTGTTGTCTGTGGACAACATGGTGTGAACAACATGGACAAGGTGATTGGAAATTACACCTGCAGGAGGATGACTGTGCACTGGCCCTTGGTCATCTTCTAAAACATCATTAATGTCTCCTTATACAATGCCTTTGTGATTTGGAGCAAGAAAAGTTAATTGTAACCCCTTAAGTTCAAAGTTTAAACTTAAGTTCACACAGCAGCCTCTGTAGCATTTGTGAGAGCTGTTCAGGGTACTGAATTTTCTTCCATTTTATGTGAGGCTACCGCTGGGTGTGACATAGCTGCAGACTCAAAGATATTAGAATACATATTCGGATTTATTAATAAACAGAAAAAACCCAATAGGTGATATTAAGGGAAGTCAAAATAACACTCAAAAGGGTACCGCACACAAAATAAGAGTCAGTTAGAGCCAAACCAATCGAATAAGCCACAAAAGATACACAATCATGAAAACAGAAATAAAGGTCAGAGAACAAGAAAGACAATCGGCTGTATTGACTTGGCGGATAATTTGGGCCCATATATCAGGGAATCAGCTTCTTGCTTGGCAACCTTAGTTGGATCTTCTGGGTACAGAGCCATCTGCAAAGTCCATACTGACACACTGTCCTACTGTCCCACATGTGCTAATTAGTTCAGATGTTTAGCCAAAAGGTTGATAGATGTTGTAGTTGTATTTATAATCAGGCTGTTGTTACTCTTTTCCTGCTTGTGCAATAGCATTCAGAAGTCCATTTTCTTGCTTTAGCTTTTATGAATACTGTCATGCTAAAAAACCTTTTACACCAATGCAGGTACTGTTAGCAGTAGAAAAGAATAAGCATGTACTTTAGTAAAAACTCGTGTACTTTAGTAAAAACGCGTGTACTTTAGTAAAAACGCGTGTACTTTAGTATAAACGCGTGTACTTTGGTAAAAACAAGTGGTGCCCACTGATTATTGATAAAATAATGTACACTGAGCGGGAAAATCCTAGACATTAACAGAGTTTGTAATAAATGATGAGGTTGTTTCTTCAAGCAAAATAGATCAGAAGATTAAAATGAATTTTAGCTGCTTTATTGTAGAGGTTTAGTAACGATGGGTTAATGTTTGACCCTTAGGACAAAGGGAGTATACTTCTAAAACCACACAAGGGTTCATTTGAATGATTCCATATGTTGCCTGCTGCTAAAGGTTACACGTGAGTCATGCTGTCATTAATAAATAGTGAAACTGCCCATTTTTTCTTATATGTAATTTTATGTTACTTACCCCTTTTTCGAATTAGCTTTTTTTTTTTAAGTGGGGTTTGTAAAATACTTAATCACTTGTTGAATAGAGTAATAAAAACTGGAAAAATGTATTAATTTAAGGTACATTTAGAACATATAAAAATGTGTGATTAAGTTAAGATCAACTTATGACAATCATGCGATTAATCGCGATTAAACATTTTAATCGATTGACAACCCTAATATTAATATGATGTGAGGCCCAGTTACCAGCGTGACACTAAAACAGGTAGTTGTAATGGTTACATTTTACTTAAGTACGTTGCAGCTTGTTTTTAATGGGCCAGTGAGACTTAATTAGTTCTGTAGTAAGGTTAATATGCAGCCACATTATGGAAAAAATGCTAATATTACTCAGGAGAGAAGATGGCGGCTGCTCGGCTTTCTTCTGAAGAGAAAACTATCCGTCATTGAATTACCTATTAAAATAAGTTGGAACTTATAAATATTACCCCAAAATAACTGTGATTGACACATACTGGTAGAAAACTCAAATTATATTTTCCTTTTTGTCCCATGGAGATCAGGTAAGTTGATGACCAGTTAACCAACTTTTGCTAATGTTATCAGTTCTTGCTGCTGAGAGAAACTTCACAGTTTCCCTGTAAAATAGCCAGCTAGCTAACAGATTTGTGGAGATTTAAAAGTGTGTTTTTGTGTGTGTGTACAAATGACAAAGATTAATTTAATGAACATACTTCTGAGTGACAAATGCTACATCCTATTTCAATATTATTCATTGTAGTGAAATATTTTGATGATTCTTACTGAAAAGATGTTATCAATTATCGATCAGGTTTCTGTTTTAACACAATGACAATGAGCTGGCAGCATCCTTCATACTTGCATACTTGCCCTTTTTTTGGCGGATGGTGGTGCAGAATAAGTTAGCAAGGTTGCAAGATAGCATAAGAACCTGAATCATCATAGTAAATACAAATCACATATTTTGAAAGGACTATTATTTCTATTACCAAATAAAAGTATTGAGAAGTATTAATTATGAAAAAGGTACGATATTGGGTATATCTAATTCAGCAGACATGCAGCGGTATCACAGGAAAGCAGATTCATTTAATGTTCTCTTTTTAAAAGTCAAAGAAAGCTTGTACATTTTAGGATTCATGCTAGGCTGGGTCGTGAAAAGATCAAATTCAATGTTACATCAGATAGAAAATAATATTGCGATTTTTTTTTTTTGTTTTTTTATGTAGTGCATCCAAATTCAGTAAGGGCTTGATTCAGTGCAGCAATGCCCTGGTAATTCTCTTCATATTCCTCAGTTTGCCCTTCTTCATTCGTGGGCCAGTATTCGATCCATGTCTGCTCATCCAGGATATACAGCAGCCTGACAACAACAACAAGCAACACAAATGAGTTCCCAATCACACACATCACAGATGATTATCAGCATCTGAAAACCACTGATATTTGTGTTTTGCTGACAAGTTAACCTACTTGTTGTCTTCCTTCGGTAGTTTAGAACTTTGGCCCATGATGAGATAGCTCTTGTCGACCACGAAATTGAAAGCACCTCTGCAATTAGAATGACCCATGAAGGTCCTCGATTTTTTGGCTACATCATGGTCAGAACCTGTAGAACAAACCACAGACATGTGAATTTGTCATTTTAACATGCTGGAACTTCCCTAGCCTGACTGTTTTTCTTTTTTTCTTCACTCTAACCATCAGTTGCTGTCAGTTTATGCAAAGGAGCTACGTATTTATTTACACATATTTAATAGCTTTTTTCCTCAACATGCAACAGTGGATGTAATGCTACATGCTGAATCACTGTTTGTACCCCAGAAGGCCTAAGAGTTAAAGAGTTAAATTACACAAAGAGCACACGTTTAGGCTCTTTTGTGGAGAGATCTGCATTGATAAGGTCTGTTAGCCCCATAATTCTATTATGCTTATATGGCAATAGCATAATGCAATTTTAAAAGACAACCTCAGTAACTTTCAACAACAGAGGATAAGAAAAACGTCCATTTTAGCCGACTCTGTAGCTCTGTTACTGAGCACAAACAAAAACTGAGGGGGGAATTAAACGTTAGGTTACGTAAATGAATCATTTTTAAAATTTTTAAATATATAGTGAACTTGTATTATATCATTTACTTGCAATAAAAACCTCTGTTCATTTTTTTTATTATTATTATTTATTTAGTTACATACAAACAATGACATCATGCCTACTGGTTTATTCTACTGTCATGCAGATGAACAGTAAGACCTACCTTCTTTCAGGACCTCTTCAATCTCCATTTCATAGAAATCTGTGCTCGGGTTCAGGTCCATTGCCTTTACTTTGACTTTGTAAACTGCAAACACACCCACAAAAACAATACTATTAATATTTTTTTACTTTGATTTTGATGCTGCTCATCCGCTACTCATATATAACAGAGATTCAGTTGATTATATATGGAATGGGGGGGGGGGAGTGGTAGCTCAGTGGTTAAGGTGCTGGGTTACTGATCAGAAGGTCAGGGGTTCAAACCATGGTATCGCCAAGCTGCCACTCTTGGGCCCTTGAGCAAAGCCCTTAACCCTCTGTGCTCCAGGGGCGCTGTATCATGGCCGACCCTGCGCTCTGACCCCAGCTTCTGAGCAAGCTGGGATATGCGAAGAACAAATTTCACTGTGCTGTAATGTATATGTGACAAATAAAGGCTATTCTATCATTGCATGAATAGCGTGAGGGTGGAATGTGTGTGGTGTGCAGCGTGTGCAGAGAGCGTTTCTTACCATAATCAATGCCGGCTTCACAGGCTTTCAGCTCCCGCTCTTTGTCTTTAATATTCAGTTTCCTTTGGATGCTGCAGTTTTCTGTATGAGGAAATATAGACATTTTTGGATGAATGGCAAATAAAAAAAAAATAGATTACACTAAATTCCGATCAAATGCAAAAAGAAATATTGCGAGTTTCTTTTGAATTTGAGCGATATCATATAGAATTCCGCATTTTTATGTTTTAGTTCATATTAGTTTCTATTCAGGTGTAAATGTGTGTACCTTCAGCACATTCGCACAGACCCTCCTGACCACTGCACAATCTGCTCAGGGCTCCTTCTTTCTTGACAGGATGGTAGTATTTCACACAGCGTTCGGCTACAAACAACACAAAGGCTCATATGCATTGCGATATTACCAGAGTATCGCAAACACGCCTGTCACAAGGGTTTCATAAAGGTATGAAAATGACATGTTTTAGTGCAGCGGCAGAGAGCAGAAAAAAAAAATAGACTGGACATGCAACTGTTTGTGGTGTGCGTCGGGAAAAGGCGGTGTCTAAAATCGAAACGCGATTTTGAGGCACTTGTGAGGTAAATTACACCACGGAAGGCAAATCCATATGGAGAACTCTGAGGGGAAAAAAATCTGTATACACAAGTAAAGCAGCAAATTATTGTTTCTGCTTGCACTAATACAGTTTGCCAGCAGTGGGAATGACCAACTGGTTTGACTGTAACCTGCGGTGTTACTGGTTAACTCAATAATCTGGATTAATTATGGGCTGCCTGCCGCAAAATGAAAACATTTGTTTACAGTGGGTACGGAAAGTATTCAGACCCCCCTAAATTTTTCACTCTTTGTTATATTGCAGCCATTTGCTAAAATCATTTAAGTTAATTTCTTTTCCTCATTAATGTACACACAGCTCCCCATATTGACAGGAAAACACAGAATTGTTGACATTGTTGCAGGTTTATTAAAAAAGAAAAACTGAAATATCACATGGTCCTAAGTATTCAGACCCTTTGCTGTGACACTCATATATTTAACTCGGGTGCTATCCATTTCTTCTGATCATCCTTGAGATGGTTCTAGACCTTCATTTGAGTCCAGAAATGTTTGATTATACTGATTGGACTTGATTAGGAAAGCCACACACCTGTCTATATAAGACCTTACAGATCACAATGCATGTCAGAGCAAATGAGAATCATGAGGTCAAAGGAGCTGCCTGAAGAGCTCAGAGACAGAATTGTGGCAGGGCACAGATCTGGCCAAGGTTACAAAAATATTTCTGCTGCACTTAAGGTTCCTAAGAGCACAGTGGCCTCCATAATCCTCAAATGGAAGATGTTTGGGACGACCAGAACCCTTCCTAGAGCTGGCCGTCTGACCAAACTGAGCTATCGGGGGAGAAGAGCCTTGGTGAGAGAGGTAAAGAAGAACCCAAAGATCACTGTGGCTGAGCTCCAGAGATGCAGTCGGGAGATGGGAGAAAGTTGTAAAAAGTCAACCATCATTGCAGCCTATCACCAGTCGGGGCTTTTTTGCAGAGTGGCCTGACGGAAGCCTCTCCTCAGTGCAAGACACATGAAAGCCCGCATGGAGTTCTCCAAGATGGTGAGAAATAAGATTTTTTTGGTCTGATTAGACTAAGATATAACTTTTTGGCCTTAATTCTAAGCAGCATGTGTGGAGAAAACCAGGCACTGCTCATCACCTGTCCAATACAGTCCCAACAGTGAAGCATGGTGGTGGCAGCATCATGCTGTGGTTTTTTTTTTAGTTGCAGGGACAGAACGACTGGCTGCAATCGAGGGAAAGATGAATGCGGCCAAGTACAGGGATATCCTGGACGCAAACCTTCTCCAGAGTGCTCTGGACCTCAGACTGGGCCGAAGGTTTACCTTCCAACAAGACAATGACCCTAAGCACACAGCTAAAATAACGAAGAAGTGGCTTCACAACAACTCCACGACTGTTCTTGAATGGCCCAGTCAGAGCCCTGACATCTTTCCCAAAAAGACTCATGGCTGTATTAGATCAAAAGGGTGCTTCTACTAAATACTGAGCAAAGGGTCTGAATACTTAGGACCATGTGATATTTCAGTTTTTAATTTTTAATAAATCTGCAAAAATGTCAACAATTCTGTGTTTTTCTGTCAATATGGGGTGCTATGTGTACATTAATGAGGAAAAGAAATGAACTTAAATAATTTTAGCAAATGGCTGCAATATAACAAAGAGTGAAAAATGTAAGGGGGTCTGAATACTTTCCGTACCCACTGTATATATTCACAACATAGATCAGGTGATATAATATATGTTGATAGAAGCTTTTTTTTGTTGTTAATAGAGAGGAAGTGTTTCACCAGTTTACTAGCGAGTCTTTGCATTCTATGGGATGTTAAACAATATTTTCAGGGACTTTTACATATCGCGTATGGTTTTTCAAAATCTTGCTGCCCCAATGTGTACACACTCTTTACCTGGAGAGTAGTACTCGTACACACTGATAGCTGCGGGTTGAAGCATATCTACTTTGTTCATCTTGTGCACTCTGAAAGCAATCCTGTCCGGAACACTGTGTGATACCTGAGAAGAGAGAAAAATCAGCGTCAACAAAGAGACTTCAATGCATTTCCGCACTCCAACCATGAAAACGAAATCATTTTAATCATACCTTATCTAAATAAATGATGAGGGAGCCACGTTCAGAAAGTTCCTTGTTCATCTCCCACTTCTGGATGTATTTATCATTCCCACTGCTCAGCTGAGATGATGAGTATAAAACAGTAATCAGACATGGTCTTCTGTCAAATGTAATTAAAGCTCATTGTACAGAACTGTTTGAAGGTATCTACTAGATTTTGCTTACGTCCGTCAGATCACTTTTATCCACCACGAACCCGGTCAGCAAGCCGATGTCCAAAATAGTCATAGTGGCATCTCTGTTCGGGTCTTTATAACTGAAACGATGTGATAAACAGTGCATTCATGCATATCAGGCTTATTACAGTTTTACAAAAATGTCTTCTGAACAGTGGTTCAAAACTTTCAGTTTTGCTTTAGTTTGATTAACATAACTGAAATCATTTTGAAATCATTTTGATGCTGGGATTTTCGTTGGGATTGACGAGGATGGACAGGATTAGAACTGAGTTTATTAGAGGAACAGCGCATGTAAGACGTTGTGAAGATAAAGTAGGCACGATTGAGATGGTTTGGACATGTGCCAAGGAGGGACATTTGGTATATGGGGACTCTCTGGATGATTCGCTGTGGCGACGGCTAACGGGAGCAGCCGAAAGAAGAAGAAAAAGATTTTGAAATCATTTCCATTTTGGTTTTTATCTTCCAGTAATTATTACTATTAGTCTATTTTTAGTTTATGTAATAAATCATTTAAATATAGACATATTTGATGCCCTTTAGTTTGACGTGTACTTACAGGAGGTCGATGGTGAGCTCGTAACTATCTTCTGCATCTTTGTACGATGCTAAACGAGAAATATCAGAGCAGACAAATTTTCACAGGGATATTTCATAAAATATAGAAATGAAGTTAAACACTGGGATTTAAAAAAAAAAAAAAGAGAGGTACATCTTACTCTTTGCTTCTCTCTTCATTTCAACAGAAACGGTGTATTTTTTGCAGTCAGTCTTCTTTTCTATGGGTCTAGCATAATAAATTGTCATTACCTATAAAAAGGAGAATTATTATTATTAGCATTATTATTAGTAGTATTTGTAATAAAAACAAAGGATTTTGTAGAATCCATAAGCACTCACTTTGAGAACTCCAGCACCGTTTCCTTTAGCAGTAACATTGAATTCTTGCTTGAGCTGAACCTGTAAAATTTCAGGCACACAAATGTTATGTTAGGTCTACATTTCACCTTGATAAAGGACAACAAAAATCTAGGCTAAACCCTAGTTTATCCCAGAAAATCAATCATTAGTAGTAGCAAGCAAGCTTTTTATCTTTACAATAAGGAAACAATTATTATTTTATATATATATATATATAATTATTTCTAATATCTGCTCAAATAAACAAAAGCATAATAAACAGAAATTCTGAAAAAAGAAAATACCTTGTCTGAGCGTGTAAGATGTGAACTTCTGCTGTTGAAAATCCACTTGACAGGGCGACTTCGTCCACTTGCTTTCACTTCTACATCCAAGTTTGTGTTCTGTTGACCCCTTACTTGCTTATAGTACTCAGCCACTGCTTGGAACACCATGATGGTTGACTAGATGACACGAATAGCAGAGATGATTCGGTACAACCTCAGATCGATTCGATTGAATGACTAAATTGTTACTTAAAATTTCGAATTGAAAATAGTATTGCATCACAATCCATTTCAATTAAAAACAACAACTGATTATGTTGTTATGTTGTTCTATTGTTTGCATGTAACAATTGATACGCACTTGAGTGGTGCCGTGACCTCCATAAGGGCTGCTCTGCCTGTTGAGCCATCTAACAGATTTTCCTGCTATATCAAATTCCTTCGCTTTTACCAGAGCCAGCAAGGCATATGCTGTTGCCTCCAGGGAGAAGTGATGTCCTCCAGCAACCTGCCAGTAAGTACCATCTGTTAACAGGAAATAGAAAGAAATTAAAATGTGCTTCTTTAAGAATTTAATTCGTAGGAATTTACGAGTTTCTGACCTTCAGAGGAAGCCTGCAGCAGGCGATCTCTGTTCAACTTTCCAGCATTTGCCAAGGCATAGGAAGTCATCGCAATTGCATATGGATTGCTCAAGGAGGGGAGCCTTCTTTCCAAATAACTTAGGGCCTTATTGGAAGCATCTTGAAGACTCTAAATAAAAAGAGAAAGCAAAAATGATACAAAAGCGGATCCACATGTTTGTACATTTCGAGCTGTAACTTATATAAAAATATAACATATATAGACAAAAGTTGACTTACTCCGACTGTTTTGGCACAGAGATGGTTTCCTTCTTGCAGAGCAATCAAGACAAATGCTGTCAGAGATGCATCAGAATCCTTACCTCGCACATCACCCTGAAATCACAGAAGAATCACACAGCTTTCACAGAAACAGTGGTTTTGTTTCTTGTACATTTCATACGGAAAACAAATTTCAGCCCAACTTACAACCATCTCTGAATGGACCACTGGAGCTTTTTCTATAAACGTGCCATCTGGCATCTGTACATTCAGAATCAACCACTTGATGGCGCTGCACAGGACATTTTCTTCTATGCTTATGAGGTCACTGGCCAAAGCAAAAACTTTGGACACATATGCTGTCAACCTTTACCACAGAGAAAACAAGCAGTCAAGATATGACCTGCGATCAAATGGTGTTCAGCATTCAGCCATTAAACAAAATCTGATCGCTCTCTTTTACCATGTGCTGCTAGGTCTGTTTAGCCATGCTGCATAAGACCCATCAGGTTTACGGTATGAAAGTTCTCGTACGTATCCTAAGAGAGGAAGAGAAAAATGTATCATTTTCTTGATCATTTCCAGTGCAAATAACTTTGTTTCAGGACATAAATCCTGGTACAAGCATGAAGCCACTTTGTGATTAGCAGTAGCAGACTGTGCGTTTCATCCCATGGCCTTCACTACCTAAATCATTATCTGCATCACAGACAGGTATCTCATGCACTGAGAACGAATGCGTTACTAAAACAGGAAGTTGCTTTCATTGTAGCCACAACTGCACTGCCTGCATACATCATCTCTAGCAGAAGCATCAGTATTAATCTCATAAAACAACTCTGGCTTTTCTGTGGATTTTTTCCTGCGTTACGATTTTCCTGAGGATTTGACATAAAAGCAAATTGTCTGTTTTTGTGCAAATTCGACAGGAAAGAAAAAAAAAAAAACGAAAAACAAAAAGCATTAGTATTTAGTAATATTCATTTACTATTTTTCCAGTTTGTTGTGCTGATTGATTGTAGCTTTATCTACTGCCAATGTAAAATAGCCTTATACTGTCTTATAAAAAAAATAATAAGATTTGTGTCCCGACTATTCCGTAGACATTTAGTTAAGAGTATTTTGAAGAGAGTTTTCTCACCTGTTGAGATGTGTTGGATAGCCTCATTACGCCGAGCCAAGCCAACTTGTTCCCACTGCTTGGTGGTATCTAAGTAGTGTGTGGCAATAAGGGGCAGAGTCATATAGATCATGGTTTGTTCTCCACAGCCACTGGGCTGTACAATCAGGCGCCCCATAAAGTCTCCACTGATGGCCTGCTCGATCGTCTGACTCACCTCCTGACCTACAGATAAATATATGAATAGTAAGATGGTTATTAAGATGGACAAGCAGGAAACCCTTATTTAGTCTGTACCTACCGGTCCTGTCAAATATTTGAAAATACCTAGTCTTTTATCATTTTTGAAAAGACACATAAATGTTAATTTTGTTTATATGCAACAAACTAGGTAATTGAACAGTGCTAATCAATCTGTCACATTAGGCACTAACAGTTTAGAATGAAATAAATGCAGCTATGTCAAGTTTCTGTTTATACTATGCATGTAGGTTGAATGGAGAAAGGAATACTGAACTGTTAATGGTAATGGTAATCTAAATCACTTATTCAAGTACCAGGAGTAATTTACCAAGTTTGTGTGATTTGTTCTTCTTGCATTTCCTGGCATACTGCGACTGTCATCAGAAAGGTCTATGTAAGCATTCTCTCTATTATTAAACTTTGGAAATCTTTCATACACGTCCTGGTGTCTGTGTGACTGATATTCCTGGGCCCGTATTGGAGAAACTAAACAAGAACGAGCAGGATGGGTGGGATGAGACAAACCTAACATGAACCAACATGGCTACCATTCCATACTTCAACAGCATGCGATTCCCTCTGGATTGTGGCTAACTGGAACCAACTTCAACATACAACAAGACATTGAGCCGGAGTGTACGTCTAAGCTCTGCAAGCATTTATCAGACAGTAAACTGTCAACTGGAGTGTTATCTGCAATGAAATGGCCTGTCCAGTCACCGCACATAAATCCTGTTGATCTGCTCTGGGATGAACGAAAGAAATCTCCAACTACTGAAAAATACCTTTGGCAATTTTACAAGAAGCAGAAAATGAAGGACTGCCCCATTTAAATCGGAATTATCTGGTCTAATGCAGAATCAAAGCCCCTAGTCAGACATTGTTTTGCTACCCAATTCCATATCCGGATTGTGTGAAAACTTTGTAGCTAACATAATATGATGACAGATGCTGTGGTACTTAGCAATTTAAGTGTGTTACTGCACAGTAAAGGAAATGAACAAGTAAAAAGATTACAATGCCTGTCAACAGTATCTACTGTAAAATATTTATTTTTTTACCCTATTTTGTCAAAGTTTTAACTACAACATTTGTTTGTGTGTCCTTACATTGCAAAAGATAATTAAGTTTGTGTAGCGTTTTTTTTTTTTTTTTTTTTTTAAGCGTCAATTGGCGGCATGTAGATTTCAGGCAATATGGCAATGGGCAGATTAGATTTAGATAATATGTCAATATGACATGACACAATGTGACTTTGATTCATGAGGCAACTTTTGCATATTTGTTGATGCCCTGAATCAGCTTCACTTTGTTCAATTTGTTCAGAAAACAAAAGCAAATAAACAGTCAGTGTAACATGAAGTGAAATTCCAGCATTACCAATCTGCCACTTCTGGGTCCTTCAAACGAGGCCCATAACAATCAAATTCTCGATTGTATACATTAATCGATGATTATGATTTCATGATTATTCATCATTGTTTGTTTAAACCTTTTCTGCAGGCCATTACAAATAAAAATAGCTCAGACACTGAGGTAACGACTTCTTAGATCTTTAATGTTGGTCCTGCAGGATCTGGCCCATTAATGCAAGCTTGATTAGAATGTTCTCTTATCACACATTATTTGATTATCTGTTAAGGGATAACGATAAAAATAAAACAAAATAAAAAACATATATTAGTTTATATTGATGTGTTTGATTTTCTTCTTACCGGCCACAGTGATGTAAGTATTTGCGTCAGTGTTGGGAACCTGTCCATTTGGAACGTCACTCCTCAACTGCACGACTTGAACTCCACCTTTTACCACAACAAACAAACAAACAAACATGGAAGAGAGATGGAGAGAAATGAAAACATGCAGACTAAAATGTTAAATGAAATAAGTGAAGAAAGCAGACATGAGGTATTTGCTGTTAGTTAGATAGTGAATATAGAAAATCTCACCAGGTGCTTGAGAGGGATTCAGTTCCATATTTACTTCTAACAGTTCAGTTAACACGCCCTCGGACTGAGCATGAAAAAAAAACAAAGCAACAGTTTAAGACATGTGTAGGGACCTTATGTTGGATCTAAGCATGGCATTCGACTGCACATTGGCTTGTTGCATTCAATGTATATGAAGTTTTATCGTATTGTATTCTCCGTCTTCTCTGGATACAAATTTTAAAAAATACAGCTTGTTGGGGTTGTCTGGAATGATCACTGATATAAACATGGTTGATACTCACCACCACCTTCAGGGTTCTCCTTACTCCATCATGATATGATGAACTTGCAGCCTGCACCTCTATATGGTGTTCCCCAATTTTCATAGGAATGATCACAAATGGGACAGATCTGCTGGATTTGGAGTCTACATTAACTATGGTACGGTATTTCTTCTTTTTGCTGGCTGCGCTGCAAATATTCTCTGTCTCAAAGAATTCCACACGCACCTGTTGGGCACAAGAAGTCAGACAGTACATCCTCAGAACCTGTTCAAGAAGGACCAGGCATGAAGCAGAAATAGACAGAGGAAATGATGCTAATCCATCAAAGGACACACGGGACATTTAGCATAGTCAGTCATTCAACCGGACATGTTAGGAGATACGAGGAAACAATAGAAACCAAATAACATCACAGTGTTGTACACTACAAATACTTAAATGGAGCTGATTGGTAAAATTACCTTCTGTAGCTTATTGGAGAAGTTATACAGAATCGCTTTGATTTCAACTTGTTCGTTGTGTACTACTGAGTAAGGTAACTTAAGATCCACAAAGAAATCCTTTGCTACTATTATTTCAAAGGGATCAGCCACACAGATACCTACAGAGATAGATAAATAAGAGCGTGTGAATATTCAGTAATATGCGAGTTATTACATGTGTCGAGTTCAGATTTTTAGACATCGTATCACATCAAGAGATTTTCAACGTGAGAAGAAGATGCAGCACTGACCGTGTGTCTTAGACAGACTGATGGCTAAAAGTTGCCATGTTGTAATAGAGTCTTTTAGATAGTTTGTTCCCATGGTGATGCTTGTTGTGGTACTACAATAAAAATCCAAACAGCAGAGTTAGATCCATGCTTCCATTAAGCTCCAGAATGCTAGACTAAATAAATCTTGGATAGTTTCATTTACCATTGGTTTCCTGAGCAGGCTGGCAGGCTTATATCCTCCCAAAGCCAGCTCTCGGGGAACTGCGTCCGGGTGACAATTTCATCAGAGCTTATGAAATCGTCATCACTGTGGTCACCTGGACAAATGTGGATTTGAAAATGATGCTTTAGAGAGATCAAAGTCGCAAACATTGGCTTATCAAGAAATAAAGCAGGTCAGATTCAATAGCTTAAAATATTGTAATCATTTGCTTATTTGCTAGTGTAGATCTGTTTCCCTTCACTTTCCAGTCAGCTTAAATAAACTTAAAAATAGCAAACTATAATAACAATAATAATGATAATGACAAAAAAATATATCATTGTTATATATGAATTACTATCTTATTATAATTAATTTTTTTTATTATAAATATTATATTTATAATATATTTATAATTACATTATAAATATTATTTTTTATTATAAACATTTTTTAGGACACATTTAATTATAACTTGCAACTATTATTGTCGGGACTTAATGCAGCATACGGAGGGCACTACTTGTGAAGGATGTTTTGACTTTACAGAAGACTTTAATTACATTTTCCATTTAGTTGCCCAAATAAAATGATGATACACCATGGATACACTATTGGCTTGTTTCAATCTGTATTGAAGCACTGGACTGGCTACTTATGTTACAACCCCAATTTCCAAAAAACGTTGGGACCTTGTGTAAGATGTAAATAGAAACAAAATGCAATTATTTGCAAATCTCAGAAATCCATATTTTATTTAAAAACATATTGTGTCTGTATACTGAGAATTTGTACCGTTTTAAGGAAAAAAGGTCATTTCGAATTCGATGGCTGCAACACTTTTGGGGAGGGGAACGTTGTGCCCATATGTGTCTACAGGAGTCTACTTGCTTAACAGTTCTGGGTGTTTGTTTGTTATATTGTTGTGTTTTTCTTTTCATGATGTCCCAATTGTTTTTAAATAGCGAAAGGTCTAGACTGCAGGCAGGCCAGACTTTTACTACAAAGTCATGCTTTTGTAAAAGATGCAGTGTGCAGTTAGCATTGTCTTGCTGTCTTGCTCATTTTCTGGATGGAAGCATTTGTTGCTCTAACACTGGTGTAAGCTGTCACTTTTTGAACTGAGAGCTGATAACAAGTTGGATTGTCCCTCTCCTCTTTAGTCTGGAGGACTCCATGGTTTCCAAAAGGAAATAAACATTTTGATTCGTCTGAACACAGGACTGTTTTCCACTTTGCCTCAGTTCATTTTAAATGAGATTTGGCCCAGAGAGGATGGCAGTGTTTCTGGATCATGTTCATGCATGCCCTCTTTTTTGCATGATAGAGATTTGTGGATGACATGGCAAATTGTTTCATGGTTTAAATTCAGTGCTGCCTGAGGGCCCAAGGCTGAAAAAAAATGGGTGTCTGGAACGACTAAAGCACTCCAGAATAATAACAATTGAATGAATTAACTGACTTCAACAACCAACACTGCAGTGATGGATCATAGAGTTGTGCAACATTTTAAATGTAGGTTTTAATAATATAAGTGATGACGATGATGATGATAATAATAAAAGAATACTTACTGCGAGCCAGATGCAACAACTGACTTTGCTTATCCTTGCGGGTTTGGATCTCTCTACAGCAGTCTAGGAAAGCTTTGATGCACTCTGGACCTTCCACAATAAACCCAGATCTCCGTTCGCATAAGTAACCCAGCCTGTTCGGCCTAATTCCATCTGTGCAGCATTTCTTCAGATCATCTTTATATTTACCAACTTGAGAAAGAGGGCAGAAATGAAGATCCACAGTTAGAAGTTCCAATGCATTGAACACACTGGTAGTTTGCAGTTCTCACTTAAATCAGTGTTCTAAATGAATGCACTGCTTATAAATACCCGTAGTCATAGTGAAATCTAGCTCCAGATCTTAAGGTCCTAACCTTTCTGAGCTCTGGGAGGATTTTTGTATGTGGTGTAATTTATATGGTGAATACAGTCATTTTGATGAACTGACTGATGCATTTGATGAACTGGAGAACGTTCAAATGAAAAAAAATAAAACAAACAGCACTAGGAGTTAACTCCAACAGCTTTATTATTAGTAGAGATGCCATACAGATGCATATAATGATCTCTCT